>CAJHQQ010000640.1:5000-159529 GCA_905132885.1 Moricandia moricandioides | reverse complement strand
GGGTTTTGTCGTACATTAGAAGCAGAGCTTATCATGTGAAAAATGTTAAACAATCTAAGGTTTTTGTATACTCCTTCATTTGAGTGATATCAAGATTATTTTATCTTTGACTTGTAGTTTCATGATTAAGCTGTTTCTTAATAGTAATAAGTTTGACAACCTGTTTACATTTTTCACCTTATTCTAGGCAGTCAATTTGTGGATGTTTTGGTCTACTCGCGTTAAGCCACCAGGATGAATTATCGCCGCAAAAATCCAAACTGTGGAGTTTTATATATATACTACATTGATATTTTTTTAGATGAAAATTTTTTAAAAGGCATTGCGGGTTTTCACTACATGGTAAAAAGTAGTGTAGATAATCGTCGTGTTGTATAGCCCTCACAAACGCTAGACAAACATGGGAAAAAAAGTTAGCTAGAAATAATTGGATTCGTAGAACGCGTGTGTGTTTTTGCACTCAATGGCTTTAGAGAACAAGTGTCCGTTGTGATGGATCTGGGGTCGTGCTAGTTTATACCTAAGACCCTCTGATGCGTATCGCTCGTCGATGCGAAAGTGATATATCAGGGGGCTCAATGCGATCGATGGTCCTGGTTGCGGTGGTTTGACGGGTCTCTATTTCTAGTTTAATGATCTCTGTGTGTAAAGTTCGCGGTAAATAATTTCCTAGAGCAATCTAGAAATGTGTTAATTATGATCTGTGATAATTCATGTATAGCTTTACTGCTTAGATCTCATATGGTGGTTTGCAGGAAAGTTGGTCTGCTTTCTTTGTATATGTTAATCATTAGTGGTGTATTGATATGGTATGTAACTATCACAATAAGTATCATGTGGTTTATTGTAACAAGTGTGTAGTGGGTTGACTCATCAAGCACTCCTGTTTGGTTCCTAGAGACTCGCATGTGGTAATTCGTCGTAAGTTTTGATCGACAAATTGGGTCTCCCTCACGTGTCGGGATGTTAGGCATTGGTCGTCTGTAGACTTAGCATGTGGTCTGACGATGAATTTAGCCTAGTCCAATAGTGTTGTGACACTTGCTGCCGCATTTTCCCCATTAAATTTCTCCTTTAGGATGTATGGAAGACAGACGTACACTGTGCCCGTGGAGTGCGTAACTTCGTTGCGTGGTTGAACGGGTCGTGACCAATGAGAACAGTAAATTTTCCAGAAATCGGTGTGCGAGAAGTTGTACAAAGATACTATGATCGTTTGCTTCGAACTAACGTGAAATAATTTCTATATGTGTAGGCTTTCGTTCTCACCGTTGAACGATTTTGAGTCCAATAAGCGCTGAATAATGGATTTTCGTCGAGCCATTGGCTGAACTGATCTCTTTTCTTCCTGCGGATTTAGTCAATCGAGTTATTCTTCTTTTATTACCCACATATCTGATCGGTTTATGCGCTAAGTCGACAAGGGAGATGGCAAGATTTTCATGATTAAGTGAAATGGGGTAGTTTTCTAATGGAGTTTTAAACGCTGTTCGGTATGCCAAGGTGCAGAAATCTAAACTTCAAAAGACCGATCTTTAAAGGGTTGATCTCGTTTTTCTAGGATTCCCTTGATCTGACGATGGTATTCTAATGTACCGCTGGTCTGAGGATATAGGTGTAGCTCGCGAATGGTGAATTCATGTTTTGAGCAGTTTTTGAACACTTTGTTATGAGTGGGTACCTCCATCGTTATTCGATTCTCCGAACTCAATCTGGTAAAGGATAATACTCTTAAAGAGTTTAACGATAGACAGCATGTTTTTTGGAGTTGTATGCTTCCACCATTTGTATACGTAGTCTTACAACGACCGTATGTATTTGTTTTCCCGTGTGAAGAAAGGAAATGGCTGACTCGATGCCCAATCAAAAACTTATATTCAAATATGAAATTTTGTTCATTCGTTCTCTTGCTGATTTTCTCTTCTTTACAGGGGTGATTTCACTAACATACAGGCTTAGCATCTCGACACTAGTGGGCCACAAAAGCCTGCTTGTAGGATTTCTTGACATCGTCTTAAAACTAGCAAATTGTCAGCAAATCGGAATACGTCGACAATGATATAAGATTTCTGGAAGCTTCGCTTTTGGCCCCAATCGTCAATATATGCCGTCCGGCAGTGTTGTAAAGATAATGTTCCCAGTGATATCTTCTCCGGATTTCTCTCAAAATTTCCTTTTTTCAATGGCATCGTCGGTGGGATGTAATGAGTAATGATCGATGTTCTAAACAACGCGGATGTAGTGTTTCGAACTGGGCTTAGTGTCGATCGATTCCAATTCAATCGTGACGAACATACTTTTGGCCGACGAAATTTGAATTCTGCTAAGGTAGACATTTTTGTGGGTAAGAATCAATCGATGGGATGTCATCATCTACTTTATTCGTGACAGCGATTGAGACTCCGTTTTCTACTCCTTTCTTGTCTTTTTCTATATCAAATTCCTTGGAGAAGTAATATCCACCGAGCTCGGCGTTAGCGTCCTTTTTGTTCATTAATAGTTTATGGTTGCGTGGGTACGGTGTGAACACCTGATTTCGTGAATCGTTCTAGGGTAGGATAATAAAATTTTTGCGAAGGAGCGAATTACTTGAAGCTAAGGTAACTTCTGTGATAATTCCGTGTCCAATTAGGCGATAGGTTGGTGGTTGACTGCGCTGGTTGGGACATGAGAGAGTTTACAGCATAAGTGAAGTAAAGGTGGCGTGCAACTTTTTGTCCTCTGTTTCTGCCAAACACGACAAAAGCCTACAGCTAGAATGTGGTGGCGTCCACGTACAGACATAATGTCAAAGAGGTAAAAGTATTCCGAGATCGCGGTGACATGGACAATATGAAAGGGGCTCAGGTGGCGACAGGGAGGACAAAGGAAAGTGCTGGGTAGGATGTACTTATTAAAAGGCTGTTCAAACAGAACATGTCAGTAGAGCCATGAAGCGGCTAGCGTGTGTTGAACGAGATGGCCGAAAGGCAAGTGGTGGGATCAAATTTCACTTCTTTTTGCACAAAGTGCAGAGGGTTGCTATTTTGCTAGATCACCTTATCTATGAATCGCAATAGGAATCCAGCATGTCCTATTAGGCGGTTGACGACAAACTTCTACGCTCATTCTTCACGATTGTGGTGGGTGGTAGACCAGTTTGATTACGTCCATTTTGCTGTCTTCTTAATTCCGGCTGCTGAGACTTGTGTCCAAGATAATCTCTGTTGTTTAACCACAAAATGGCTTTTTCTCAGTCGAAACAATTTTTTTTCTTCGACCCACCTCACCGCGAAGCTATACCTTACATTAGGGCTTATGGCGATGTCTTGAAATTTGGACAATACCAAAAATATTTTCCATGAAGTTTCGATATATTGGTAAATATCGACATCATGCATCTATTGGAAGGTCGCTAGGTGTGTACAACAGCGAGTCTAATCGGATCCTAACGATATGTGAAACGTTACTAGGGAACACTGTAAGGTTTCCTTTGCTTAGGTCGTGGCATTTCTGCGTATGTCGAGCTCTGTGCGGCAATGTAGTACGGGATTGGAAGAATCCGAAAATATCATCAAGAAACTGTGTTTGGGCTTTACGAGCCTTTTCTAAACATTTGATGATAGGTAAGGGAATCGATTTTTTCGTGTTGCAGCGCAATTTAGTTTCCTATAATAATACACATTCTGTGTCCGGTGACCTAGTTCTAGTAGGGATCAATATCATCTTTATCATCTCTTTACACGGTAATCTCCCTTTTCTTTGGGAACATGAACCGGCTGACCGTTGCTGTCTGACGATCAGGATAAATGCGCATAGCTTCTAAAGTTTCCTGATTTACTTCTTAATATTCCTTCAGGTTAGGGTTCAATCTCCTCGATAGCTTCGATGGACTGGTTTTTGTTCATCTCAGGTTTCCTATGAATACAAAATCAGGAGAAATTCGTGCGTATGTCATCTAGCAAGATATCTGAGAGCTTTACGGTGCTTTTTGCATTATTCCAATAGCGTCTTGCTTCTGCCTACTTCACGTCGCATCTATGACTTGACATTGTAAGGAAGTTTTCGAAGAAAACATAATTTAAGCCCAGTTGGAAGTGGCTTAAGTTTGGATTTAGGTGTTTTAACTTTGGGCTCCAATCGTCGGTTGTATATTTTGACGATGTATGGGACATCGGGTGTCGATCGAGGGGGCGGGGTCGACAGATCGAGATCTTTCAATGTGATATTGAAAATTCCTTATGTGATCTTAACCTTGTAACTCTCGTATCGTGTTGATCTTCTAACGTACGAGTCCCTTTTACGTATTAGCGCTATGGGATTTTGAAATGCTGCTAATCAGTGCATTCTAAACAAACTACTTGATCAGGGAGTTTTAGTGGGTTGTCCTCAATGATTTCAACTCACTCTTCGGGATCCATCATACGAAGTGTCTGATCTCGAATCCTCGCGAAGCTTGCATCTTTCATTCCTGTTAATGGTGGACAAGATGTGATGGCATCGCTTAGTGGCATCTCAATGTTTATTTTGGTCAATGCTTTCTTGCTATGCTTTATAATCTACTTTCTTCTTCTTCTTAGCTTTTCTGAGGAAGGGAGCGTTGGCATGGGTATATTTTTGTCCTACCTCGGTTCGGGTGTTATGGGTAGGGCGTCGTGCGATCCTATGCATCTGAGCGTCTTAGCGATTAATATGACGTCAGGACGTGATCAACTGTCAGTAAGGGTTGTCGATCGACGCTCTATGTTTTATGCTTTTTTCTTAGTTCAACAATTATTTCTCAAGATTGTCACTTTTTCCTCTAGTAGATAGTTAGGGAGGTAAACGGGGTTTTCTCGGATACATTTGAGCGGATGATGCTTATTTTTTCATTTTTGTTTTTGTCGTGTGTGGATTTCCTCGAATTCAATCCGATGGTGATATCTTTTAACGCCAGGTGAAGTTGTCGGAAAAAGCCGGCCTTTTCGTAAGCTCGACACTTGCATTTGTTTCTGGGTTAGCGCTATTTAACCAGTAAAAATTGTCCTCTTCTCCTGGGACAATAGCAATTTCTTCCCTTGGTTGTCGATCTCTTCATTGTTTACAGCATCATGCAGTTCAAAATTTTTCTGTCATTTCTGAGTAATATTAGAGCTACACTTAAACTTCTTATGAGCGCGGCGGTATTTTACGGTTCCTATGAAGACTTTGTGGTATCATTCATTTTCTTGACTTCGACTCTTTCGTATCTATTTTGGCGCTACGTGGTGTGCCGTGAGTTTGCGTTGAGAAACTTTCGCCAGCGTTTTCCTTAATGTGTTGATCGTGGCCGAGGTTCATCGCACATCGAGAGATTCAACTTGTGTGTTGCTCGAGTTGATTTAGCAGTGTTGCTACTCTATACCATAATTTCTTTGAGATAGTCATTGTCGTCCAGAAGGGTGCAACTGATGCAGATTTTCTCTAACTCGGATTGAGTGCTCCTCCTCTATGTATATTAGTGTTCCTCCTCTTCGGTGTCTCTTTTCCGAAAGCGGGGTCACACTAAAGCTATGTTTTTCTATTTTCCTTTTAAGCGCTTGTAGGGCTTCGGGTGCAGAAGTTCCCGTCGCTGGTTGTATCAAGCATGGTTTGATAGTCTAGGTTTAGTCCTCTATAGAAAGTGTTAAATGAGTTGGGGTTCTGAGAATCCATGGTGCGGACACGAAAGTTGGTAGCTCTTAAACCTAGTCCAGGAGTTTCTAAAAGATTTGCGGCTACCTTGAACGAAGTGGATATTTCGCTTCTTGCTTCCCAGTATCTTTCCTCGTCAAAGAAGTGATTTATGGAAACCGCTTCGAATGTCTCCCCAACAAGTCAGGGGATCCTGGTGGTAAGGCTGGTTCAGCCACCTCCTGGCGTCACCCTCTAGGGAAAAAGGAAAAAGTTTTGCAGGCGATGGAAATCGTCGTTCACCATGTCTTCTAGCATTTCGATGTGGTCGTTCGGGTGTTCAGTAGGTAACAACTGAACTGACTTTTTCGCGCCATAATTAGGAAATCAACATCAATTTCATATCTTCCAGCATGGTTATCAGAAATCGAATCGCAGACCTATTGGAATAAGTTCTTCTGGGATTTAGGTATTTGAGCATTGGCAATTCAAGCATTGTCTCATTTTTTTTTTTGAGATTTAGTGATTTGATTAGGAATTGCAGCTTCTGATAATAAATTAGTTGGCTTGCCTTCGTTTCTTTTATTATTCATTTGGTTCTATCAAGACTACTTTCTTATTATCAGATTCAGGAAAGGCGTACTTACCTGCTTCCGGCTGATCGGTATCGATCGATGGTAATGGAAGAGTGTCGCCCGACAGCAATGGACAAACTTCGATCGATTCCAGAAGAGCTCCATCAATCGATGGGTGTTGTCCAGAATCCATATTATCTCCTTTAAGTACTTGTGTCATAAGGTTTAGGGAAAGAAATAATTTAGCAAACAGTAAAGTAAAATTTAGCGAATATTCTAAACGAAATTAATGGCAATAAGAAAGACTCCCTAGCAACACGCCAAATTTGACGTGGGGTTTTTATTTCACTTTCAAATTAACCCTATATTTCTCACTTTACTATTCTCAATAAGAGGTTCAGTGTAGTACTTAGGGATCGAATCCACAGAGACTCTAGGATTGCACAATAGACTTATTGTTTTCGAGTTAAAGCTAGATGAATTATAACAATAACAATAATTGATTTGGTTTGTGAAGACTAATTTAGGAGATTAGACTTAGGAAAAATTCTCAGGTAGATTTTAATAATGCAAATTAATAGATTTATAGGTTTTATTAAGTATTTTTCTGAATTTAAACCTTAGGGTTTAGGAGATCACTCTCGCGCATCTCGGCTGAGCGTCGATCGATAGCTATACGATGGCGTCGATCGATGTTCATTCTAAAAATTACTAATTTCACTGTTTAATAGATTCTCTAAACTTCTACTTCAACTCTCGTTTGTTACTAGTTAATTAGATTGTTTAAGATAGATTCCAGGTTATAACCAAGTTATCGCTTGCGCTATAGAACCCTAATTTTAAAGATTGAAGTGATCAAATTCAACTTAGCATTAAGTGCAACTTAAACAAAGAACCAAGAAGATTATCCTAACAATTCTATAAAATCACCAATACATTACTACCATTAAATAACCCTAAATCTACTAGAAAACTACTCAGGCATAGCAATAAAGAACATCATTAAATTATGAATAAATTGCATTGAATAGAATGAGTAAAAAGATAAAGAGTTCAAGATCTTCTCTGTAATGATGATAATATCTTTCTCTCCAATAGATGTAGCAATCTGTTCCACCTCTAAAAACTCTGGTGTAACTGTGTGGCTTCCTACTTTATGAATAATACAACTTAGGGCATAACAAAGATAGAAAACCCTAATAAATAGTCTAAATTTTGGCCAGGGACTTGTCTTGCAATTAATGAGACTTATTGATAAAACTTTTAGTTTCTCAATCTTTCTGGCGACTTCATCGTCGCTCGATGCAAAGTGTGTGACGTCGATCGATGGTCCATTCATAAATCTGGATCCGTCTCTGGGTTTTTGCTGGGCAATCCTAATTGCTCGAAAATAGTCCAAAAGCTTCAATTACTTCCAATAAGTACCTAGACATGTAAATGCTCTAAAACAATACCAAACGCATATAAAAGACTCTAAGTATAATATATATCAAAGGTAAAATAGGTAGAATCCATAGTATATCAAATACCAACCCAACCAAATCCAAATACTTCTACTTACAATCCTGTGCATAGGGGAAATAGAAAGAAGGGCATGAGTAAATGGGTTACTCGGTGAAGCGGTTGTAGACCAGCCTCTCCGCATGAAACTCTATACTACTTAATGCGCAACGAGAGCTGGCTAGCCACTACAACCAATCAATCAAATGCATCCTACAATAACATACAACAACACTTTCATAATTTTCTATCAACCTAACGATCACACAATACAATGAACTCAGTTACTGCTACAATATATATTCGACTACTCAACAAATTGACTCGACACCATTCATCCTAGACGTAAGACCTACCAGCTCGCTCAAGGACGTCCCACCTCTTGTCGGCCTATCCCTAAAGGTCTTATGTGAACCACTACCTCCCAGCTTCCTAAATGGCTATTCGAGTTGCAGCATCGTTGGCCCCTTCCGGTTTGTCTACCACCCAGGTCCTAATAGCCATGATTATGCCACGACTCGGCATTGACTCGATCTTACGGAGATCTTTCACATTTTCTATCCCACATTTCGCAGTCACCGTCCGTTCACGGTCTTATTCACATATCTCATTCTAGACGCCACCCATTTTCGGTGTCTTAATCAATACACATTCACATTAACTCATTCTCTTTCTCATTCTCATACTCGTTTCACATATGCATTGGCTTTAACCTTGACACATTCTGTAACATCCCGATTTTTGGTATATGTGGAAACTCTTAAGATAATTGGTTTGTCTACCTATGTCACCAAAGTGCGCTTATAATTTCCGTCACACATCTATTTAGAGCTCCAGAGTTAAGCGGTATGGCGCTGGAGTAGTAGAAAGATGTGTGACCTATCGGGAAGTGATTGGCGATCTCGTGTGAGTATCACTTGTAACACCCCGACCACCCACGACTAATGAGCCACCCACACCCGCTCACTCGACACATAGGTCCCATCCCGTCTGACGGGCGGTGCATTAATTTTCAAAGCTCGAAATCAATGTTTATTATCCTTGCAATTACCACATGACCTTACCCCGTGCTTTGGACTTACTCACACGGTATCACGAATCACTTCTGATAGGTCACCCATCCTTCCACTACTCCAGCGTAAGCACACTTAAACCTAGATTTCTAAATGGATGTGTGACGAAAAATTTAAACGCACTTTGGTGACATAGGTAGACAAATCAATTATCTTAAGCGTTTCCACATATACTAGAAATCGGGATATTACAATTCACCTCCACTCACAAAGAGAAACGTCCTCGTTGCGCACTACAACATGTCTCAAGGCGCCTCTCGGGTCAGAACCGGGATGGCTAACCAGCTTTGATACTACTTGTAACACCCCGACCACCCACGACTATTGGGCCACCCACGCCCGCTCACTCAGACCGTGGACCCCATCCCAACTTGATAGGGCAGTGCATTAATTTTCCGAGGTTTGAAAGTCATGTTTACTATCCCTTCAATCACCAATGACCTTTCCCCGTGCTTTTGCCTCACTCACACGATATCGCGAATTACTTCCCAATAGGTCACAATCCTTTCATTACTCCAGCGAAGCACGCTTAACTTTGGGGTTTTAAACGGATGTGTGACATAAAAGATAAGCTCACTTTAGTGATATAAGTAACGAAATCAATTCTCTTAAGCGTTGTCACATATACCAGAAATCGAGATGTTACACATTCATTAGACGCCATTCGTTGTTGGTGTCACACACATACTTTACTTTGCAACCATATATACATACATACATACATACATACATACATACATACATACATACATACATACATACATACATACATACATACATACATACATACATACATACATACATACATACATACATACATACATACATACATACATACGTGATAACAATTGTAATATCATACCAATTGTAACATCCACTATTAAACCTAGGCATACACTTCTTTCTAGCAACATAGCTTCCATCATTATTCATCACAAACCACATAACAACCAATCACACAAGCAATCATTCATAAACATTCATCCACATCAACACAAGGAAGTTTATTATGTCCTTTAAACAGTGTGAAGGTTCTTATGCATCATGATCCATCCATCTAACAACCTAGCATCCATTATGAACTAGCAACTTAACTTTCAAACAAGGACTATCCAAAACCTAGTTCCTCATCAACCAGTATAAAGATCATGAAAAGAAAATTGGGTTCAAATCACCTTACCATAGAAATAGATCTGGAGATCTGGATCTGGAAACGGGAATATGGATCAGTGAGAATCCAAGAAATGCGATTTGCACCCTCACGGCCACCACCACTCGCGACAGTCCACGGCGAGGAGAGAAGAAGCGAACGGTGAGGAGAGAGAGAGAGAGAGAGAGAGAGAGAGAGAGAGAGAGAGAGAGAGAGAGAGAGAGAGAGAGAGAGAGAGAGAGAGAGAGAGAGAGAGAGAGAGAGAGAGAGAGAGAGAGAGAGAGAGAGAGAGAGAGAGAGAGAGAGATAGAGAGAGAGAGAGAGAGAGAGAGAGAGAGAGAGAGAGAGAGAGAGAGAGAGAGAGAGAGAGAGAGAAGAAGCTTGACGGCAAGGGCTTTCTTCTCCCATGATTTCTCTATAGAGCTTCGCTTCAATTTCAGGATGGGAGAAAAGAAGGATGAGACAACTCTATTTATAGGGAAGGAGAAAGGGAACCCTAAGTTTTTCCTAATGGGCTGTAGAGAAACTCTTTTCTCTTTAAAAAAAATTGGGTCTGGGTTTTTGGATGTTACATATAATTCAGCAGTTTGATCAAGGATTCTTCATCCTAGAACGTGGAATATAGCTGATAGTCTAATGATTATCTTCAAATTGTCATTTGATTGTTAATGAATCACAGTCGGAGATCACACCAATGTCTGTGTGGGTTCTTTGAAGAATGTTTTGCATACAATTATTCCCAGAAAGGCTTAGGATAAAGCAGTAAAGCACCAACTTTAGATGTAAGGAGCATTATATTTCGAAAATCGGTTGTGGTTCAGTGATTGTGTAAATTTACATAAGACTTTCTCACCTAGGGTTGGAAGATTACATTCTACATTTCAATGATTTTTTTTTTGTATATTGGCTACGTTGCTTTTTTTTTTTTTGCCTTAGGTGTCCAAACATGATGGGCTGCTGCAACGATTTATTCTTCCAAACACATAATGTTTGGAAAAATAAAGGTTTCCATACAAATACATAATTTGAAAGTAAAGGTTTCCATGGAAACTGAATTTGTCTAAAGAATGACCAAAAGTTAATATATCTAAGCTAAATATGATAATGTCGTTGTGGAATTTTCTATATGTGACTATTAAAAATGTGACACAACCCACAAACGTTTTTAAAAACATTTTGGAATATAGAAACATTTTTAAGTTCTTACAAAATTTTGTTATATAGAAAAACGTTTTCCACATTCTATATTTAATTTTTTAAAATTATATAATATGTAAATCACTAAAATTTTAAAAACAAATTCAAACACTTTTAAACGTATTATAATTTTTATACAAATTTCCTTTTTAACTTTTGTATATACAATTTCTTTTAAAAAACGTTTAAATATATAATATGCTAAATATTTTTAATTAGAATCTTACATAAACAATTTTTTTTAAAAAAATATTATTCTTCTTTGAAATATTAACAAAAAAATAGGTTTGACCACAGGACGAACCGCTGACGTGTTAACTGAAATTTTGGGTTGACAGAAATGGTGCGTGCAGCATACCACCATTACGCAGTGGGCCGCAATGGACCACTATGGCAAGCAGATCTTTGTGTGGCATAAGTGGCTTCCGAACAAGATGTCGAAATGATTAACACGACGGTTTCAGAGGATTTGCAGGTGCCTTGGGTTAAACCGGATACCCAAGTTCAATCAAAGACGAACCCCGAGAACCGTCACAGAGAACATGGCAAGAAAGTGTTGATGTCGATAATTTTGGTAGCACCAATATGTCTTCTCTCGAAGATCAACTCAAAAGTAATTTAAATATTTTTAACTTAAATATTTTTTTATTTATTATATTTTTTGTCTTTTTGTAGATTGTGGAACGATTGTAATTCCATCGATGATCTCACTTCTTGGAAAGGGGCATACACCAACAAGAAAACACGTGAAACTCAAGATCTAGAAGGAAGAAGTCTTTGCTTCCCAAGTTTTTCTACAGATGGATCTTCTTCAGCTTCCAATAGCTTGACATGTGAGAAAATGAACAACCTTCTGCTTTGGATAAAGTTTTTTTTTTCATCTGCATCAACAGACTTTATCTAGACGTTGTTAACCAAACTGGGGACTCCGTGTCCATATAGACAAAGTAAGGTGGTTGACTCCTTGCACCTCATGCTAGGTTATTCACCTTGTTTTTTGAGTTATGGGGACATACTTAATCTCTACGAAGCTCAATCTCTCCGCCAGTCTTTGTATTTCCACTAAACATGGTGCAAACGCAGAAATTTCTTCCGGTTCCAAAACCATCTTCACCAGCTGAAAACAATTTTTTGTAAAAGTGACATGAAATTTTCTGAGAGATTCATACTTTCCATCGCCCAAATTAGAGCTTCTACTTAATGAATGTAATACTGAAAGACATCTTCTTATATTTCTTTCTCCAATTAAACCTTTAAAACACTCCAAAGTTCTTTACCAGCCCAATCCTAAGCATATCTCTTTATCCTTCCATGATTCATCCGTAAAACACTGACGCCCCATGCGACATGGTGCACAAGCAGGTTCACTGATTCCATGTTTAGTGACCGTCGCTTGAGTTTTTGAAAGAACCTACGTCAAATGCGTCCCTTTCCAAAGTCGCCTTTATTTTTCCTTTCTGTAAAGTATCACTTGGGTCTATATCAATCCCATTGAATATTTTTTTTTTCATTTCTTCCCTTCCAAATATACCATAAAATCCACGTAAAATGAGTATCTTCTAGATGCAAAGCTATCCTCTAAAATAAATAATCCATATTCATATAAACCGACTTTGGAGGGAAGGTAACTGGATTTGTTGGAATTCTTGAGATAGCCCATACTTGAGTTACTGGTGGGCACTCGAAAAGGACATGGTTTATAGTTTCCTACTCTGCCCCCACATCTTTCACAGTGTGCATCACATTTTTTTCCTCTAGCGTTGAGATTCGTCCAAACTGGTAAAGATCATGTGATGATTTGCCAAAGAAAATGTCGCAACTTTGGGGAACGTTTAACCTTTCAAGTAAAAGCTTTGAGGGCCTTTATATCAGGGCCAAAATCTTGCTGGTTGTGTGCTCTATCTGGTTATAGTTGTCCCACCCTATATCCTGACTTAAATATGTACCTTCATATTGTAAAGGGCCAACCGTCTTTATCTACCGTGTTGAACTGGCGTAACAGAATACTCTCAATCAATGCTGGATTTTCTGGTCCAACCAATGTTCGAATCAACTGCATATTCCATGTGTGTGAGCTAGGTTTAATGACCTTATCTACCGTGAGTGCAGGGTCAAAATGATTTGTTTTACTAATAGCTGGTATGGGGGATTGGATGGGATCCAAGGATCATTCCAAAAAGATATGGATGATTATGTTCCCACCCTTTTGATTAGTCCTTTGCTAGCAAGAGATCTAGCTGAGACATTACTTTGCCACCCACTGGATGCCGAATATGATCTTATTGGTTCCAAAGGGCTCATATTTCGAAAATAGCAACCTTTAAAAACCCTGGCATAGAAAAAGTTAGGCTTTTTATTTAAGGTCCATAATTGCCTGCCTAAAATAGCAGTGCTGAAATCGGTGATGGGTTGAAATCTGATCCCCCCCATCATCCTTAGACTGGCATAACTTATCCCAGACTATCCAATGCATACCCCTTCCATTTCCTATTGTATTCCACCAAAATTGAGATATTACACTTGGATATTACACCTGTTAACTTGATGAAAGTGTCTTACGAAGCCTATCAAGACATAACATGAATGGGCATTATGTCGCCACTGATTTAATGATGACTTCCTTTCCATCTTTTGTGAGATATTAGATCGTCCATCCGTTCACCCGATTATGCATCCTTTCATGTAGAAAGTCAAAAATTTGAGTCTTTGACCATGTCATACTCGCTGGTATTCCTAAGTGTATTCCCATTCCGTCAATATTTTGAATCCCAACAATAGTTTGCATCTCTCTGCGAGTTATAAGGTAAGACCCGACTCGGGGTTCCTAGACCCGACTCGGGGTTCCTAGACCCGACTCGAGGTTCCTAGACCCAACAAGACCCGCGGCCTTACTTGTAGTTCTAATCGACCATTGTTATTTAGTTCCAATATATACTAAGTCATTTTCGATTATATGAGGTCCTTATATAAGCAAACACAATCGACTAACAATGATAATGAAAGTAAGGTAAATCGGTATTGTATAAATTATACAATGAGATTTGATACAAAGGTTCAAGTTGCACAATAGGCTATCACAAGTTCATATCATAACTTATCTACCCACACACCACACATCTTCACACGGCTTGAGTCTTCACGGCTCCTTAGCCTTACCACGATTGATGTGGATTTGTTTTTACTTCACTTTCAAATTAACCATGTTTCCCACTTTACTCTTTCAAATAAGAGGTTCAGTGTGTTACTTAAGGATCGAATCCACAGAGACTCTAGGATTGCACAATAGACTTATTGTTTTTGAATTAAAGCTAGATGAATTATAAAAATAACAATAAAAGCGATTTCAAGACTGATTTTTGTTTGTGACGATTAAATTAAGAGATTAGACTAAGGAGAAATTTTCAGCTAGGTTTAGATAATGTAGACTAATAGATTGCTAGGGTTTTATTAAACATCGTTCTGAACTCAAACCTTACGGTTTAGGAGATCCCTCTCGCGCATCTCGACTGAGCATCGATCGATGACAATAAGATGGCATCATTCGATGCTCATTCTAAATAGTATTGGTTTCGTGGCTTGATGGGTTCTCTAAACTTCTAATTCAATTTTTCATTTTTTACTAGTTATTTAGATTGTTTAAGATAGATTCCAGGTTATAACCAGGCTCTCGCTTGATCTATAGAACCATAATTTCTAAGATTGAGGTGATCAAGTTCAACTTAGCATTAAGTGCAAATTAAACAAAGAACCAAGAAGGTTACCCTAACAATTCTATAAAATCAACAATACATTACTACCATTTAATACTCTAAATCTAATAGAGAACTAGTCATACATAGCAATAAAGAACATGAATAAATTCTGAATAAATTGCATAGAATAGACTGAGTAAAAAGATAAGGAGTTCAAGATCTTCTTTGTAATGATGATCATATCTTTCTCTCCAATCGATGTAGCAGTGTGTTCCAACTCTAAACTCTAAAACTATGGTGTAACTTAGAAGACAACTCTCTCTTAGGTCGTCTAGGCTTCTCGGCTTAGGGCAAAAACAAAGATAGAAAACCCTAAGAAATAGTCTAAATCTTGGCAAGAGACTTGTCTTGCAATTAATGAAACTTCTGGGTAAAACTTATAATTTCTCAAGACTTCACCAATCTTGTTCTCAACTTGACCGTCGATCGACGCACAGTGTGTGACGTCGATCGATGGTCTATTCATAAACCTGGATCTGACTCTGAGTTTCTGCTGAGCAATCCTGAATGCTCCAAAATAGTCCAAAAGCTCCAATTGCTTCCAATAAGTACCTAGACCTGTAAATACTCTAAAACAATACCAAATGCATAGAAAATACTCTAAATATACTCTATATATCATAGGTAAAATAGGTAAAATAATGGTATATCAACTCTCCCAAACTTAACCTTTTGTTTATCCTCAAACAAACAAAGCATCTGTGAGAGGTTTTGAAAAGCGGAGACTCATGTAATGTCTAAGTATAACTGTCACCTTACTTTATTGCAGCCACATCCTATCAATTTAATCACAGAGAAACTTTATATACCATATCCTAGTATAGCAACCAAATTCATTCTACCAACAACTTAGCGAATACTAGTCTACCTCGCCCCTCTACTAATTTCATTTTTTCAAAAAATAAAAGTGCAGGCTTTACCTTGGGAGTATCGATCAAAGGATATATGGACTCTTACCCCTGCAAGTATCTGAACGCACAGGTAGACTTCTATGATTCCTTTCCTCTCTCTCTCTCTTCTCCCTTCTTCTCAGTCAATGTCACCCTTCTTTTGAGGGTATCATTTTTTTTTTTTAATTGACTGAGATATTTCGACATGTTTCCATGAATCAAGTCCTAATTGTTTTTGCCACCATATCCTTTTCACTTCTTTTTGACATTTATCTCTTTCTAGAATCATATGAATCAAGTTTTAATGGTTGTAGCCACCAAATCTTGTTCGACTCCTTTTTTTTAATATGAAGGGGAGAGAGAGGGGAATCAGAAGCACAAAGACTTTTACCTTTCAGACTTGCAAAAGGAATCCGATCCAGTGTATACCAAATCCCAAAGCAAGTAAATAATTTCAGGATTAGTGTTGGAAATCAGCTTCGGTTCCTTCAAACTTTCTAAGCAAGTGTGATATAGTGGCAGGATGATTTACTTTGGTATCTCTAATAATCTCTGCAAAAAAACTTATAAAAATGGTGCTAAAGTGTAGTTAGTCAATAATAAATCTTGATCATAATCTCCTTCTTGACTCAATAAAAAATTTTGAAAAACTTATATAATAATTGAGTTACAATTCAAAAAAAAAAATAGATAGCAGCGAACCTCCCCCAAACTTAAATTACACTTTCTCCAGTGTAATCCGTCTCGGATAGGTTAGGAGAAATTAAATCATAAGGAAACAGTGTTAGAGATAGTCGAATATATCAACTCTGTTAGGAGTATCGATCGATTGCAGTATGTGAGCGTCCATCGATGGTGAGCGTATGGTGTCGATCGATAGTGTATTCGAACTATCGGGTAAACCTTCAAAAATAGAATAAATACTGAAATAAGTAGTAATATAAATAATGTTAAAACGCGTAACACTCTGTTAAATTGCCATCGATCGACAGCAACAAGGAGGCAGCGATCGATGCTAAGATGACAGACAGAATCGTGTGTGTCGACTCTCCATTCTGATCATCTCTCTTTGGGTTAGCTCTGTTAGACACTCAAGCACACGTTAAAAATCCACACAGCAATAAATAGATAGTTTAAGTCCAAATGCAACAAGAAAAATAAATATGAGTATAAGTCTGAAAGTGAAATGAAATAAAAGACGAAGGAGTATCGAAGGGACTACTCCTCGTCTGACGTATCCAGGTCATGCTGGTGCTGCTGTGGTGCTGCTCCCGGTGGTGATCTGGCTCTCGTCCTGGGACGACTGAAACACTGGCACTGTGACATCGTCTCTACCCTGGCCCATATCGCTCGAAGCGCGTCCACCACGACTCGCTGGAATGCACCATGGTTGTGTATGGTGATCTCTGGAATCTGAGGGAAGGTTGGGAGAGGTAGAGGTGGCTGTGCCGGCTCATCCGCTGCGCCTGCTGCGACCAGGTGTGCTGGTCTGAGGCCTCCTCTGCGTGGTATTCTGAGGGGTGTCGTGTGGAGGTGGCGCTCAGCTGGGTGGAATTTGAGGCGTTGTAGATAGTCAGAGAAGTCTGTCACCTCTCGCACTGGAAGCTCTATCATCTGAGGTCCCTCGTCATCCACAAGGGACCAAAAGCGTCCCTCCTTAAGCCACTGGGTCCTTGTCAGGTGATCCTCATCCATGAAGCGCAGCTCTCTCTCAACCAAAGCTCCCTCGAAGCTAATGCCAAGAAAGCTGAAGATGGGTGTCAAGAGGCTCCCGATCGTCTCTCTCTTCGTCCCAGAACCTTTGAAGTGTTTGTCCTTTAGGGTCGCTAGGTGCTCAAAAAATATAACCCCAATTTCATCTGCTGATCGCTCATAGGTGGAGGAAAGAACTCGTCGTCGAGCCCAACTAATTCTCTGACGGAACAGTACCGTAGTGTCAGCTCTTGAACCCTAACCTTTATGGATTCCATCTTGCACAACAAAGTAGTGGCAAGGACCTTCGGGAAGTAGTGAAGAGTCGGGGGACGGATGTTTGTCCTAGTTGCTGAGCCGGAGTCAAAGTGGCATGTCCCGAGGAGACCCCGGAAGGGAGGTAGGCAAGGAAAAGCAGCGGCTGAACAGGCACTGGTACCAATGTCAAAGCCATAGATCTCGAAGAGCTGCGGGATGGGGATCATGTACCATATGCCTCTGATGAGAAAGGTCAGGGTGGCCTCATGCGCCACCTTCACCATGGGGCTCTTGTAGAGAACCTGACCCGTGGATATACACTGTCGAACCAGGTCGGGGTACAGAGGATATGGCTTAGTATCCATGGTGCCAAATCCAAGCTCTTACACCATGTGTCTAAAATAAGTGTAGATCCCCAACTTCTTCAGAGTTCGCTTATCGGCGAACTTGGTGGGATCGATGGTAACGCTCTGCCAAGCGTCGTAGTAGAGGCTGTCAAAGTCATCCCACTCCTCGCTCAGGGGACGATGTGTGTAGTCCCTCGCTGCCACCGCTTTTCGAGGGTTGGGATAGTCCTCGGATGTCACAAGTAGAGCCTCCTCTTCTTTGAGCCAAGGGTCTCGGCATGGAGGACCCCGTGGTGGAGCACTAGAGCTACCGACCTCGTATCGCGCTTTTTTTCTCCTCTCGTCCATCTTCATTTAATCAAAGAAGGCAAAAATCATAATCGATGTCGAGATTAAAAGAACAATCATCGATCGATGGTACCGAATGGTCATCGATCGATAGAACCTCATGGCTATCGATCGGCGACGACTCATGGGCATCGATCAATGCTACATCGCGAAACAGGGTTCACGAAATCGAAAATAATCAATTCAAATCGTGCAAATCATGTGCAAACATTGGAGATAACTCCTAATCTAGTATTGCATCACCTTAAATTCCGAGTTAAACCACAAAAGATTCGATTTTTCTTCAAACCCTAAAAGGTGCATAAACTAAGAGATTTGGAGAACATACCTTGATGATTGAGTGATTTAAAGAGCTAAACAGGTAGAAAGGGTAGAAATCGAGTGATCTAGACTCAAATACAAGCAAAATAAGCCAAAATTTGGGAGAGAAAACGAGTGTGTAACTCAGAGAGGTTTTTGGCGGCTTTGGAAAAAGTGATTTATGAAATGGGGTTGTGTCGAGTAACCTACTCGACACACGACCGTTGATCGACGGTCATGTAGGGGCATCGATCGATGGTCTGTTCGGTGACTCCACATTCACTTAAGAAATATGTAATTGCATAATTAATAGGTAATTATTATATATTTGTTATTAATTAATTAATTATTCCTATTATATATTTTCTTCTTTTTGTTTTATGTTTTTATTATTATTTTTATTATTTAATATATATATATATATATATTATTTCTTATTAAATTAGTGGGTTGCCTCACACTCAGCGCTTGTCGTTAGCTTGACGAAAAATTGGTTTGTCATTAAGGTTTTGGCACCTCTAGACGTGTGGTCTGAGTATGCGGAATTTTAGCTCTAGCCCAATATTGTTTCACTCGCTGCCCATTCACCATGAAGTCTTCTCTTTTAGGGTTAAATTGGACAATTGTCCCTTAAGGCGTAACTTCTTGGATGGTGAAGGGGCCGGACCAACGATAACGTAATTTTCCAGGAAATAGAGTTAACCAAGATTTATACAGGAGTACTTGATTGTTCGGTTCAAAATGCCATGAAATAATTTTCTTGTCGTGATAGGCTTTCGTTCTCTCCTTGTATAATTTCGAGTTCTCGTAGGCACGATATCTGATTTCGTCGAGCTCATTTAGCTGAATTAATCTCTTTTCTGCTGCGAATTTAGCATCAAAGTTTATTTTTTATGGCCCATTCGGCTTTATGCGTTAGTTCTACAGGGTGATTGCAGGATTTTCCATAGATTAAGTGGAATTGGGTAGTTCCTAATGGTGTTTTAAACGATGTTCGGTATACCCAAAGTGCATCATCTAACTTCAAAGACCAATCTTTATGGGTTGATCCTAACGTCTTTTCTAGGATTTTTTTTAATCTGACGGTTGGATATTTCCACTTGTCTGCTGGTCTGAGGATGATAGGGTGTAGCTACTCGATGGTGAACTCCATGTTTCTTGAGCAGTTTTTCGAACACTTTGTTAATGAAGTGGGTACCTCCATTGCTTATTACGATTCGAGGAACTCCAAATCTAGGAAAGATAATACTCTTGAAGAGTTTAACGACTACGGCAACATCATTTTCGGAGTTGCTATTGCTTCCACCCATTTAGATACATAGTCTACAGCGACAAGTATGTATTTATTTCCGTGCGAAGAAGGGAAAGGACCCATGAAATCGATGCCCCAGCAATCAAACACTTCAACTTCAAGAATGAAATTTTGTTCCATCTCGTTTCTCTTGCTGATTTTTCCTCTTCTTTGGCAGGGGGCGCATTTCGCTACGTAGGCTTGAGCATATCAAAACATAGTCGGCCACCAAAACCCCGCTTGTAGGATTTTTGACACTGCCTTAAAACTAGCGAAATGTCTGGCATAATCGGATCCGTGACAATGATATAAAATTTCTGGAGTTACGCTTTTGGCAGCACATCGTCTATTTATGCTGTTAGAACAATGTTTGTAAAGATAAGGTTCATCCCAGTGATATCTCTGGATTTCTCTCAAATGATAAGGTTCATCCCAGTGATATCTCCGGATTACAACTTACGTTGATATTTATTGGAATGATTATTTCATCGTCCCTCTCAAATGCATCATCGATCGACGGAGTCTGGACAAAGTCGATCGATGCTTTATGGCTATAGTCGTTTAATGGTACTAGTGTCTCGTCGAGCGATTCCACTTCATGGGCCGAACTGACGCTACCAACGAAAGTCGATTCTGCTAAGTAGACATTTTTTGTGGGTAAGAAATCATCTATAGGGATGTCTTCGTCTACTCTTATTCGTGATAAGTGATCTGTGACTCCATTTTCTATTCCCTTCTTATCTTTGACTTCCATGTTGAATTCTTGGAGAAGGAGAATCCACCGTAAAAGTCTCGGTTTAGCGTTATTTTTGTTCATTATGTATTTCAATGTTGTGTGGTCGATGTGAACTACTACCTTTGAACCGACTAGATAGGATCAGAATTTCTCGAACGCGATACCACAGCCAATAACTCTTTTCCATTGTCGCATAATTGCGTTGCACATCGTCTAGAGTTCTACTGGCGTAGTATATAGCGTGCAACTTTTTGTCTTTCTTTTGTCCAAATACTTCACCTACAGCAAAATTGCTGGCGTCACACATAAATTTCGAATGGTAGATCCCAGTCTAGGGCTTGGAAAATAGAGGCAGATAAGAGAACTGATTTGATTGTCTTAAAGGCTTTGAGACATTAAGGCGTAAAATTGTATTTCACCTCTTTGCACAGAAGTGCAGTAAGGGTCTAGCAATTTTGCTAAAAAAATTTATGAATCGCCTATAGAATCCAGCATGTCCTAGAAAACTTATAACGTCTTTGACATTAGTGGGTGGTGGCAGTCCAGTCATTACGTCAATCTTTTTCTTGTTCACCTCAATTTTGGCTGCTGAGACCTTGTGTCCCAAGACAATTTCACTGTTAACCATGAAATGACATTTTTCCCATTTCAAAACCAGATTTCTCTTCGCATATAGTTATTACCTTACACAGGTTATCGAGACATGCTTCAAAATTTGGACCATAAACCGAGAAGTCATCCATGAAAACCTCCTTGAAGTCTTAGATCATATCTGTGAATATTGACATCATGCATCTTTGGAAGGTCGCAGGAGTGTTACAGAGTCCAAATAGCATCCTGCGATATGTGAATGTTCCATAGGGACAAGTAAAGGTGTTTTTTTCTTGGTTGTCCGGATGTATGGGGATCTGAAAGAATCCGGAATACCCATCAAGAAAACAATAGTATTCATGGCATGCGAGCCCTTCTAACATCTTATCGATAAAGGGTTAAGGGAAGTGATCCTTTCGTGTGGCATCATTTAACTGCCTGTAATCAATACACATTATGTGTCCGGTGACAGTTCTAGTAGGGATCAATTCATCTTTGTCATTCTTTACCATGGTAATTCGTCCTTTCTTTGGGACAACATGAACCGGACTGACCCGGTTGCTGTCTGAGATCGGATAAATAACACCTGATTTTAGAAGTTTCATGGTTTCCTTTTTAACTACTTCCTTCAGGTTGGGATTCAATCTCCTTTGATGCTTGACAGAATATTTTTATTCATCATCAAGGTGTATCCTATGCATGCATAAAGCAGGAGAAATTCCCGGGATGTCATCTAATGAATATACGAGGGCCGTGCGGTGCTTCCAAAGTTTATTCAGAAATAATGCTTGTTCTCCGCTACTCAAGTTTGCATTTATGATGACAGGATAAGAGTTTTCGTTAAGGAAAGCATATTTAAGATGGCTGGAAGTGGTTTGAGCTCGATTTTGGGTGATTTTTCTTTGCTCCAGTCGCCTGTCATAGGACGCTGTCGATCGATGGTGATATTGGGGTCTCGATCGATTGGGGTCGATAGATCGAGTTCGTCAAGATTGACATTAAAAATTTATTCTGTGGCGTTCATTAACTTTGCATAATCTCCAGTGCGATCTTGTAACGTAGAGATGTCGCCTTCAGGAGATGTGCTTGCTTTCTCTAGAGGTTCGTTCAAGCACATGTCTTTGAATGATTCTTCTGCTAGGTCGGAAAGGTAATTGATATGGTAGGTTTAACCGTCGATCAAATGTTGTTTTATTATCTTTTCCATGTCAAAGACCATCGGTATATTCTAGATGTTGAGGCATATGTGTCCTTCTCTAACATCAATGATCGCCCCGACAGTGGCAAGGAAAGGTCTTCCTAAGATAATCGGGTTTGAGGTTCTCGCTCATATTTTAAGCACTATGAAGTCTGCAGGTGTATCGCAGTTATGAATACGTACGGGTACATCCTCAAGTACACCTTCCGGAATTCTAGTGGATCTATCAGCTAAAACGAGTGTGACCCTGGTAGGTTGAAACTGTGTAGCTCGAGAGCGACTGCAACGGAATAAGACATTTGGTTGACACTAGAGCCTAAATCGCAGAGTGATCTTTGAAATCTCTCATCGCTAGTAGTGTAGTCCAAAAGAAAACTACCGGGATCAAAGAGTTTAACTGAAGTTCTTCCTTGAATAATTTCTCTTGCTTCTTTAGATACCATCATCAGGCAGTGTTCCGATTCATGGAATCCTCATGATACTGCATCTTTCACCTACTGCTTAATAACAGGCGAGATGTGAATGGCATCGCTTAGTGGCATCTCAATGTTTACTTTGTCAAACGCTTCCTTGCATATTACTTTTTCTAGCTGCTTCTTCTTTTGCTTAGCGCTTTCTTGGAGGAAAGGGGGCTTTCGCTTGGTAGATCCTTTTCTTAACCGTTTCGGTTGATTCTGGATCAGAGCGTCGATCAATTCTTTCTTCAGGGTGTCGATCGATTTTCGGTAAAGGGTGTCGATCGATATCCAGTACGGGGTGTCGATCGATTTCTCCCACATCTATGTTCTTTATAGGTTCAATAATTCATTCCTCAAGGTCGTCATTTTGGCCTTATGCTTCATTTTCAGGAAGGATTTCGGGATCTTTCTCGTAATTTTGAAGCGGGATGGGATGCGATTTTTCTTTTTTGTCTGTCGCGATTTTCTCGAATTCATCGATGGTGATACTTTCTTTATTGCCGTGGGTGAGTTGTTGACCGCTTCGTAGAGCTATGACATTGTAATGGCTCCTGGGGTTAGTGTCTGTTTTACCAGGTAAGAATCTGTCCTCTCTCCTGATGGACATAGCGCTGCTCGCAACTTGGTTGTCGATTCTCTTAAAGTGTTTTCTCAGAGTGTCAAATTTTTCTGTCATCTTTGAGTATATCAGGTCTAACTTTTCATTGAGGTCGGTGGCTATTCTACGGTTTCCAGTGAAGACTTGGTTCATTTTTGACTTTGAACTTCCTTCGTATCTGTTCATAGTGGTGTCAGTTGCATGTGAAATTTCCAGCGCTTTCCCAAAATCGTTGATTGTTCAGGTTCATCACATCAGAGAACTCAACTCGTTTTTCAAAGTTGGAAGGGGTGGTATTATCCTCACCATAATGTTGAGATAAGGTATTTCTGTCCAGAAGGGCTGCAACTGATGCCAAAGTTTTTCTAACTAGGATAGAGTGTTTCACCCCTGTGAACAATGGTGGTTCCTTCCTTTCGGTGTCTCTCTTTTCGAAAGCTCTACCTAAAGCTATGTTTCCTATCAGTATTTTAGCGCTTGCAGGGCTTCGGGTCCTGAATTTCCCCTCGCTGGCTGTATCAAGGATGGTTTGATAGTCTAGGTTTAGTCCTCTATAGAAAGTGTTGATGAGTTGGGGTTCTAGGAATCCATTGTGTGGGCACGAAAGTTGGTAGCTCTTGAACATTGTCCAGGAGTATTTAAAATATTTGTGACTACCTATAACGAATGTGGATATTTATTTTCTTGCTTCCCAGTATCTCTCCTCGTCAAATAAGTGGTTGATGAAGGCGCTTCTAATGTCTGCCCAACAAGTCAGGGATCGTGGTGGTATCTAGTTCAGCCACCTCATGGCGTCACCTTCTAGAGAGAAAGGAAAAAGTCTGCAGTGATTAAAATCGTCGTTCACCATGTCTTTTAACATCTCGATGTGATCGTTCGGGTGTTAATTGAGAGAACTATTGAACTGATTTTTGCGCGCCGTAATTAGGAAGTCGATATCAAGCTCAGAGCTTCCAACATGGTTATCGGATAATCGAATGGCGGACCTATTGGAATAGGTTCTTCTGGGTTTTAGGTATTCGAGTATTGGCAATTCATGCTTTACCTCATTCTTTGGAGATTTAGTGATTTGATTGGGGATTGCAGCTCCCTGATAATTAATTAGTTGGCTTGCTTCTTTTCTTTTATTGTTCATTGGTTCTATCAAGACTACTTTCTTTTTATTAGAATCAGTAAAGGTGTACTTACCTTCTTCCAGCTGATCGGTATCGATCAATGCCAATGGAAGAGTGTCGCCCGAAAGCAGTGGACTAACGTCGATCGATTCCTCCATCGATTGATGGTTTTTGTCCTGAATCAATATTCTTTCCTTTAAGTACATGTGTCATAAGATCTAGGGAAATAATAATTTAGCAAACAGTAAAGTAAAAATCTAGACAATATTCTCAACAAAATCTAATGGCAATAAGAAATAGTCCTCGGCAACGGCGCCAAATTTGATGTGGTTTTTTTTTTTACTTCACTTTCAAATTAACCATATTTCCCACTTTACTCTCTCAAATAAGTGGTTCAGTGTAGTACTTAGAGATCAAATCCATAGAGACTCTAGGATTGCACAATAGACTTATTATTTTCGAATTAAAGCTAGATGAATTATAACAATAACAATAAATTCGATTTCAAGATTGAATTTGGTTTGTGAGAATTAAATTAAGAGATTAAACTTAGGGGGAATTCTCAGTAAGGTTTGGATAATGTAGACTAATAGATTGCTAGGGTTTTATTAAGCATAGTTATGAACTCAAACCTTAGTTTTAGGAGATCGCTCTCGCGCATCTCGACTGAGCGTCGATTGATGACAATAAGATGGCATCGATCGATGCTCATTCTAAACAATACTGATTTTGTGGTTTGATGGGTTCTCTAAATATCTAATTTAACTCTCCTTTGTTGCTAATTATTTAGATTGTTTAAGATAGATTCCAGGTTATAACCAGGCTCTCGCTTGATCTATAGAACCATAATTTCTAAGATTGAGGTGATCAAGTTCAACTTAGCATTAAGTGCAAATTAAACAAAGAACCAAGAAGGTTACCCTAACAATTCTATAAAATCAACAATACATTACTACCATTTAATACTCTAAATCTAATAGAGAACTAGTCATACATAGCAATAAAGAACATGAATAAATTCTGAATAAATTGCATAGAATAGACTGCGTAAAAAGATAAGGAGTTCAAGATCTTCTCTGTAATGATGATCATATCTTTCTGTCCAATAGATGTAGTAATGTGTTTCAATTCTAAACGCTAAAACTATAGTGTAACTTAGAAGACAACTATCTCTTAGGTCTTAGGCTTAGGTTAAAGAAAGGTACAAAACCCTAATAAATACTCTAAATTTTGGCCAGGGACTTGTCTTGCAATTAATAAAACTTCTGGGTAAAACTTGTAAGTTCTCAAGCCGTCACCAATCTTGTTGTCGACTTGACCGTCGATCGACGCACAGTGTGTGACGTACATCGATGGTCTATTCATAAATATGGATCCGACTCTGAGTTTCTGCTTAGCAATATTGAATGCTTCAAAATAGTCCAAAAGCTCCAATTGCTTCTAATGAGTACCTAGACCTGTAAATATTCTAAAACAATACCAAATGCATAGAAAAGACTCTAAATATACTCTATATATCATAGGTAAAATAGGTAAAAGCCATGGTATATCAACGATCCATCTCAGTTCCTTTGGCATGCGATATTGAGTGTCCAATCCTTTCTACTTGCTTCTAGTATCCATCTCAAACTGATCTCCTTCCCACAAGTAGTCTTGCTCTCGCCGGAAAGAACCACCACCACAATTGGCCTTGTCTTGGCCGAGTTCTTCTCTCTCTTTTGTATCTCTGCCTCTTGGTCTTTAGGAAAGTTTTTCGCTAAGGAATTCTGTGTCAAAGTCGACCCCAAGGCCGAGTATATATAGAAGAAGGGTTCGGCCAACTGCTCATGGCGAAAGGGTGTCATTTTGTCCAGGAAAAGGTGCCTTGTGCACTTCTACCCATTCAAACAATAATCAATTCTTAACTGGCCCATATTAGGCCAGGACCGATTGCCGATGCCCATGGTCTGATGGAAAGTGTCCAGCGGACCCATAACCAACCGGACCACCAACCAGCCTAGTAACCGACCAGGCCCAGCCCAACCATCCAAGACCTCAACATTCTGCCCAGCTAACCTGAGTTGACTCCCAGCTGGTCCAGCTGAGTGAGCTAGTTCATCCAGCTGATCGAGCAGACACACTTAAGATGAGCTAAGACCAAGCTATTCCCAGCTGACCGAGCTTCCATTTTGCATCACCCAGCTGCCACACACTTCGTCAAGCTCCTTTACGCCTCTTCCAGCTGCCCTAAGCTTGTTTCCACCTCTGTTTGGTTAAGTATCCATGTTCTAAAGCACTTAACCTTCATTATGGACGATGGAAGGCGTGCCCTTAGGTCATATGACCGGCTTGCTCGTTCCCTCACACCATAACCCGTTCTCACGATCCTATCTAGGATTGGGGACATGACATATATCATTCTCCCTTTGACCAAATTGAAGATAGGATTTTGCAAAATTAATTTGTTGTCTAGACACCGTCTCATATTCCTTCAGTAAATTGTCTGAATGGATAAAGATTTAATATTTTAATTTATTTAATTTGTTAATGTTTTAATTAAATGTTTTTATTTCTGTGGCTGTTACAAAGAAGAAAGGTTGTTTGGTCAGATTAGCTTGTGCATCCCATTCTTCTCTTCTTCACATGCTCCATATACTAATCATGAGATTCTAGAGCACTTGAAAAAAAATAGGATCAGATTGCAGCGTTAAAGTCCCAAATGACCGAACAGCAGAGACAAAACCAAATAATGATGACCAAAATGAAGCAACTATTTTCCCATGAGTTTTAGCTTTCATATTTAGAACTTTTAAATGTTGTTTTTAATTTTCTTAAGTTTTTTATTCTTTTTAATTTAAAAGTTTAGTTAGTAAAGTAAATTTTGAATTAGCATTTTAATTATTATAATTTTAATAAAAAAAATAGATTTGAAATTAAAACAATTAGTTTTTTATCAATTTTTCGATGAAAAAAAATCGGTTTCGTACGAGCAAGATTTTTTTGGGAATATTCCCAATGCAACTAAATTCCTCAAGAACATGTCCCGGTGAAACAAAATTCCTCATAAATAAATCTTGACAAACAGAGTTCTCGTCAGTAGAGTTTCCTGACAACAATTATTCGTCAGTATATATTTTGGTATGAAACTGACAAGTTCTCGATAGATGGTTTCCCATTGATCGTTTCTTCAGGATTTTTTCAGTATACAATCCGTTTGAACTTTCCGACGAGATAGTATTGACAAACTGTTACATTGGGAATTTGTTGGGAATGGCCATTCATGATGAATTAACAACGGATTTGGCCATCGGAGTTCACTTTTTCTCTTAGTGACCAGACTACTAGAACTCGCGGTTTGACGAGGGTTTTGTTGGTGAATTAATGGATCCGAAAGATACTATCTCTTTGGATGTTGGGTGGTTTCTTCACGGAAGGAGGATAAGATTTCTATATGTTGTTCTTGTATCTATCTATGAGTGTAACCTTGTTTTCTAATGCTGAATGGATTCACATTATAAGAATGGTATCCTTCCTTGTGATTGTAATGTAATGCTCAAAAGATGAAAAAGAGATAAGGTGCTCGAAAAAAACTTGTTTTGTTAAAGCTTTGTATATTTGGTAGCTTGCAAATGAGTTGCAATTAAAAGTATAAAGAGAAATTTAAATTGAATCTAAAACCCTAATCGTAAGCCTAATGGGTTTATGAAAAAAAAAACAAATCCTAGTAGGTTTACATGTAATAATAATCCTAATGGGTTTAGTAAGAAGCTCCTTAAACTTTAAGTCTTGATTAACGGAGAGGTCAAACCAAGTAGTCGGCCATTTGTCCTTTCCATTAGTTAGCTCATCTTCTTAATGGGAAAACTTGATCAGAAGCCCAAGTGCTTCTTTCAAGGCCTTGGGTCTTGATCTTGTCATCTGCCAGATTGCATAGACGAGTGGATATTCAGTTTGGTCGACTTATCCTTCTTAGGCCACAGAGGCCTTGTCTCATCCATCTTTTTTTTGGGATTCGTCCAGCTGGTTGTTCTCTTGACTATTCAGCTCCTCATGTTCACTTTTTCGAACAAATTGTTCTCCTTGGCATGTGACCGCGTCTAGATCATCATGTCCATCCCTTGGCCCTTCTCTCGCTCTTATCGTATTTTCTGTGAATCGCCCATTTCCATTCCTCGACCAAATTCCATTTCCTGACCAAGAATCATTTCTGGATCGTCAGTCTTTCTCATGTCCATTTCCGGAACATCCGTGCTCGTCCGATCCTTTCCTCAATGGTTTGTCCACGGTATTATATGCCGGTTCATCCAGGTAAAGCTTCAGGTTACCATCTTGATCGACGTGCACCTTTGATCCGATAGCTGCATCACTTCTATGTCACACACTAATAGACGTGTATATAGAGGGAGAGATGGGATTAAAAAATAACAATGGTATACATATCCAACTACCTAATTGTGCATCTTTATATGTTTATACATAACGTACTTGGCTTGCGCATGGTGCCTAGTTAGGTGTTTTTAAGTTTAATGTATTGTTGTAAAAAAAAAAACAAAATTATACGAAAGGCAATTAAAAGTTTATTGTTTTATCTCGTGTATAGAAAGAATTATAAGATTAGAAATCTAGTCCGAATTGTTCTCGATTATTAATGTTAATTCTGGAGTTTAAATTTTTTTTCTGAACTAATCATCATTCAAACTCAGGATATAAATACACAATCGAACATCGTGTGAATGGTTTTTTGTTGTTTCCATCCATTGTTATTTTGAATGTAAACAATAATCAACCAGTTTGATATTATGTTTTAATTTTATCGTTTGCAAACGGAAATTGTGGCGACTGCCGGAAAATCAATCTGGTACATTACCCAAACAAGGCCTAGTGAAGACACAAACACTGGTAACGGCCCAAACATCCATAGCAGTAACGGTACAGAAACGCACATAACTCTGTTCCCAACCATAGCCATAAAAAAACCTCTCTCCAGCACTAATCTTGTATACTCCCTAAACGATCCACTCCCCGTCAATTCATAATCGCAATCGCAGTCCTCATCATGCTTTTTAGCAATTGCGTTTATGAGAAAATTGGCATCCATAAAGTAACTCACGGCAAGTGAGCTGAAGAAAAAGCTCACTGCAAGAAGCAGAGAGGTAGATGCATACTTGAGGACGTAGATTGTTGGGTTGTTGGAGCCAAAAACAATGTTGTCCGCGGTTGTGAAGAGGTGGCTCGCTTTGAACGCGTTGTTAGTAACCGCAGCTAGAGAAAGCAAGATTAAGATGGAGACTGAAGCAGTGAGAATTGTAACCATTTTTTTGTTCCTCAAGCTTTGCACTGCCAACATCCCAGTCTTATCGTCACCCTGCGTTTTCGTGATGATCAATAAGTTAGAAAAACTATTTTGTTTGCCTTATGTTTTAAAATTACAATATTTTAATTCTTTTGTAAATTTGAAGTGCGAATGTACAGAAACAGAAGTAGGCGTAGAACTTTGATTTTCTTTTTATCAAATATAAAACTTCGATTTTTTTTGAAAGGTAAATAAAATAATACAAACGGTTTTGCAAACATAAAAACTCGGAAAAACAAGAGATAACCTCTTTGATGTCACGGAACCACGATTTGCGTTTGGCGGAATCGATACCAAGAGAAGTACGTGAAGGATTGTGCTTGAAGGTGTTCCAGAGGAAGACATGATAGCCCACTGCTATGAACACACTCAAGGGCACTAAAACACTGTCTGTGTCCACTTTCATCTTCGTTCTCTCTTGTTGTGTTTAGTATGAACTTATTCTAATTCGCATAGACAAATGAATATGCATATATAAAGATCAAAAGTTATTGGCCAAATGGGATTCATAGTCAGATATCAAACCAACATATGGTGGACATCCCTCCATGTGCTTGCCGGTGTTTTTTTGGACGTATACGCAACTTATTCTAATACAACTTTTCAACTTCTGACTATAAACTCACTTTAGACACTAACTAACAACCATTATAACACATTACTAGTCTTTACTTTAGACACGAGTGTTTGTTTTATTTTCTATGGTTCAAATAAAATTGGTTATCTTTTTAAATATTTTCATGGTCATTGATCATATGCCATTAGATATTCGGATTTTCAAAACAATATCTTATGTATTATATTTATCACTTGATAACATTAATAGTTGTCTGGACGGATATTTTTTAAAAAATGTATCAAATTTGACTTTACAGTAAACATTGTAAGCATATCATTATATATTGAAACTATACATATGGCCTTGATATGTAGAGCTGGTGAAAAAATAGTAGTAATATGCTATAGAAGTAATATGTTACAGAAGCAATATGCTCTCATAAATGTATTTAATAAATTGATAGAAAAAACAGTAAATAATTCATATATAAAACTAGTATATATTATATAGTTTGTTTATTTCTGAATAATATCAATTATGTTTATAAATTTGAAAATTTTATTGAAAATAATAATTATATTTAATTATATTATATATATGAAATATGATTCTCTTAAATTTTTAAAATATTTCAATTTTAAATATTATTTTGGATATATATATAATAAATTACTTATATTAAATGAATTATTTTTAAATTTATATATATTCTAAATGAAAATGCTCTACTAAAAGTTTCATTTTAATACATTGTGCAAGGAGCATTTACTTCTTGTAAATGCTAATTCAAATGCTTTTTAATAACTATTGGTTGAATTATAAAGAGAATAATGTTTATGCTAATTCTCTTCCAATTAAGTTCATAGTATAACTCTATGACAATATTTTTTTTTATATCTTATTCAATATTAAAGTGGTTTATGATTTTATACGTAATTTACTTTGTTACATTACACTAAAATCATCATTTGATATATGAAATTAGTTTTATCGAAAATTAAAATGGACTTATATTATATAAAAATATTATATTGCACCTACTTTTTCTTCTCAAAATTGTTGAGTTTAGTAGTCGTAATATATTAATTACGGCTAAAAAATTTTGAAGGTTAGGTAGAGAAAATCCAAAAATAATATAGATTTTATGAAATACTCATTAAATATGCTGTAATTTATAAGATATTACTGATACATATTAAATATTTTTATTATTTAATGTAATTTGCTCAAATATTATGATTGATTTTTAGTGAAAGTTAATACAAATATTTAAAAGTTTGGTTGGTTTAAGGGTTTAACATTTATATGCTAATATGACTCATGGAATGTTTTAATTATATATGTACGATATATATATATTAGTGAAGAGTTTTAAGAAGTTAAAATTGCCATTATAAAAATCTAATCCTGATGTAATTTTTAATGGCAATTTATTTTTGTGGTGTTATTCTTATTCATCTGAATCTTCTTTATTCTTGAGATATTATTATATAAATACAAAAATACATTAATTAAAAAATTAATGGATGACCCAACTTAATAGATTACACATGAAAAATTTATGACTTTTGTTTTAATAGATAAGATTATATTATGCCTATCTTCCTTCTCAAATATTTTGTGTTCGGTTAGTCATAATATTTGGAAATTACGGCTAGTGGAATGTTAGGTATAGTAAATCCAACAATAATATAGATTTTATGAGTATTCATTAAATATGATACAATTTATAAGATTTTATTGATATATATATATATATATATATTAATTATTTTTCTAATATTTTGTAAACTGATCAAAGATTATGCTCGCTAGAAAAAGTTAATACGATTATTTTTTATTTAAGTTGGTTTAGTGATTTAATTTTTATATGATAATATGAGTCATAGAGTGGTTTAATGAAATAGACGATATATATAGTTAGTCAAGAGTGTAAAAAGGTTAAAATTTCATTTAATTAAAAATCTAAGACTAATTAACTTTAATGACAATTTAATTTTGGGAATTATTCTTATTCACTCTAATCATATTTGTTGTTTAGATACGATTAGGTAAAAGAAAATACATTAAATAAAATCTTTAATGAATGATCCAAGTTAAAAATAACAAATGAAAAATATTGTGATTTCTGTTTTAATAGATGAGAAGATTATATTAAGCATATCTTTTCTTTTTAAAAGTTTTCAGTTCGGTTAGTAGTAATATATTGGGAAATTATGGATAAGTTTTTGGAAAGTTAAGTACAATAAATAAAACAAGAATATATATTTTATGAAATATTAATTAAATATGCGATAATTTATCAGCTTTTACTACTATATATTGAATATTTTGGTAATGTATTGTAAAATTTTCAAAGATTATGATCAGCAGTGAAAGTTAATACCACTCTTTCATATTTTGGTTGGTTTAATGGTTTAAATTTTATATGATAATATGAAGCATAAAATTGTTTAATGAAATAGATGATATATATAGTTAGTGAAGAGAGTAAAAATAGTTAAAACAGCCATTTCTTAAAAATCTAAGACTGATGTAACTTTTAGTGGCAATTCACTGTTGGGATTATTCGCATGCCCTCGAATCTTCTTTATTGTTAAGATATATTAGGTAAAAAAAACATACATTAAATAAATTTTTAGTCGATGACCCAATTTAAAAAATCACACATGCAAAATATTGTGACTTCTGTTTTAGTAGATAAGAAGATTATATTATGCCTATCTTTCCTTCTCAATTTTTTTGAGTTCAGTTAGTACTAATATTTGGGAATTATGGGTAATGGAATGTTAGGCACAGTAAATCCAACATTAATATAGATTTTATAAAATATTCATTGAATATGCAATATTTTATAAGATTTTACTAATATATATTAAATATTTTATAAATTAATCAAATATTATGATCGTTAGAGATAGTTAATACTATTGTTTCATATTTTCATTGGTTTAGTGGTTTAACTTTTATTTGATAATATGACTTAGAGAAATGTTTAATGAAGTAGACGATATATATAGTAAGTGAAGTGTAAAAAGATTAAAATTTCCATTAATTAAAAATATAAGACTGTTGTAACTTTAATCGAAATTTATTATTGGGATATTATTCTTATTCATTTGAATTTTATTTATTGTTGAGATATTATTAGGTAATACAAAGATACATTAAATAAACTTTTTAATTGATGTTCCAACTAAAAATCATACATGAAAAACATTGTGATTTCTGTTTTAAATGATGAGAAGATTATACAGGCCTATCTTTCTTTCTCAAAAATTTTGAGTTCGGTTAGTCTTAATATACTGGGGAATTATGGATAAATTTTTGGAATGTTAAGTACAATATATCCAACAAAAATATAGATGTTGTGAAATATTCATTAAATATGCTATAAGTTATCATATTTTATTAATATATATTAAATATTTTGATAATGTATTTTAAATTGTTCAACGATTATGATCAGTTGTGAAAGTTAATACAATTATTTCATATTTTGGTTGGTTTAATGGTTTAAATTTTATATGATAATACAACCCATAGAATGGTTTAATGAAATAGATGATACATATAGTTACTGAAGAGTATAAAATGGTTAAATTGCCATTAATTAAAAATATAAGACTGATATAAGTTTTAGTGGCAATTATTGTTGGAATATTATTTCGTATTCACTCGAATATTCTTTATTGTTAAGATATTATTAAGTAAAAACAAACATAAATTAAAGAAATTTCTTTTATAGATAGTCCAACTTAAAAAATCACACATGGAAAAATGTTGTGATTTCTATTTTAATAAATAATATTGTGATTAGTTGTGAAAGTTAATACGATTATTTCATATTTTGGTCGGTTTAATGGTTACTTTTATATGATAATACAACTCATAGAATGGTTTAGTGTAATTGACAATATATATATATAGTTAGTGAGTATAAAATGGTTAAATTGCCATTAATTAAAATTCTAAGATTGAGATAACTTTTAGAGGCAATTATTGTTGGAATATTATTTCGTATTCCCTCGAATCTTTTTTATTGTTAAGATATTATTAAGTAAAAACAAATATATATTAAAAATAATTCTATTATAGATAGTTCAACTTAAAAATCACACATAAAAAATATTGTGATTTCTGTTTTAATAAATTAGATGTGATGAGAAATTAAAAATAATATCTAAGGGCTATTTGCAAACGTGACTAAAAATTTCAACTCAAATGCAAAACTAACCCACCATTTTTTTGAAACTTTCATTTGCCTTATTCACCCTAAATTTTCAAGTTATTCACAAAAATATCATTGTTTTTTTAAATAAGTCTTTTACTCTATCATCCTCATCTTCACCAAATATTTAAAATATTTCCATTGCCATCAATCCCCCAACTACCATGAACAACCAATTTGAAGTTCTTAATGGCAAAAAAAAAAAAAAAAATCTCTTACTATCACATTTGTTGTGCACTCAAACTACATGTCTTTCACTTTCCTTAAAAATTCATTCAAAAAACCCAAGATTTTTATTCGAAACTTTGTAATGTTCATAGAGACGTTGAACCTCATGTATCTTGGTCATTAACGGATTGGTAGCTTGACTATTGAAGTTTTGTGTGCTTGGAGAAGCCTAAGCAAGTCATCTGACGGTCCAATATATGAAATCGATATTTTTTTTCAGATCTGTTCGCGAAGAAGACTTCTAGAGAAATCTTTTGGTCAATGCATAGGTTAGTTTTGCAATTGACCTTTTGCGTGTTTTGACTAGAAGAATTCCCGAGCAGTCTTCTAACTTTCCTTTGATTACAAAAAAAAAACAAGGAGAACCGAGAAGACTTCTCTACAAGTCTTCTCGGATAAACAGGTTGGTTCTGCAATTGACCGAAATTTGTCAGAAATTTTAACTTTTGTAGAAGACTTCCCTAGAGGTCTTCCAGCGGAAGACTTCTAGGGAAGTCTTCTTCTCTATAACATGAAGTCTTCTCAGCGTCGCCAGAAGTCTGTCTGGGTTACTTTTGCAATTGAGAATTAATAGCAAAACAATAAATATTAAAGAGAAGACTTCTCTAGAAGGCTTCTCAAGTTTTATTTTGGGTTTCTAGTCAAACATTTGATAACGAGAGAAGACTTCTTAAGAGGTCTACCGCCAGAAGACTTCTCGAGAAGTCTTCTCATTAATATTTAATGTTTTGCTATTAATTCTCAATTGCAAAAGTAACCCAGACAGACTTCTGGCGACGCTGAGAAGACTTCATGTTATAAAAAAAGAAGACTTCCCTAGAAGTCTTACGCTAGAGAAGTCTTCTACAGAAGTCAAATTTCTGACAAATTTCGGTCAATTGCAAAACCAACTTGTTTATCCGAGAAGACTTCCCTAGAAGTCTTCTCTAGGAATTTCGAGAATTTTTCAAATTCATAAGTAAGCCAATATTTACAAATGAAGACTTCTCAAGATGTCTTCTACAGTAGACTTCTAAAGAAGTCTTCCTTCGTAAATTTACAATTGCAAAAATGACCTAAACGGAAGACTTATTTATTAAACTTCAATTTTCTCAAAACTCAAAACGAATTTTTAATATTTTCTTGTTAATTAATGTGTATTAGTCAATATTGGGGCTCCTGAGTGAAATTCATAACTAAAATGATGATAATTATGAGGTTACAAACTTTTTATGTTGATTAATGTTCCTAGCTAAACGTAGAAGACTTCTTAAGAAGTCTTTCGTTGAAAAGACTTACGGAAGAATTCTTAAGAAGTCTTCTCCGTTTTTTTTAATATGATGTTCTGTGTTTGCTAATGTGTTTTAATATGATTTTTTCAGATGATTCTTCAGTTACCTGTTGCTTACGGAGAATGGTTGGTGAAAGATAATTCTTGGGATTTTGTGGTTGATAATGTCAAAGGAGCGAAAATGTTCTTTTTGAGTGATGGTTTTACACTTGATGAACTTGTTGAAATGGCTGTAGAAGATTTTAACCTGGATAAGAACGCAGAGGTTGTGGATTTAACTTACTTGTTACCAGACGCACTAATGCAACAAATAGCTCCTGATACTCCTCCTATTCATGTTACAAGTGATAGACAAGTTCAGAACTTGATCAAGATAAGTAAAACACATGTTGTACGTCTTTGTGTATCAAGCCGAGGCAGGATGAGGAATGTTAATAATGCCAACGCTGAAGAAAACCTAGCTGTTGAAGGAGAAGAAGAAAATGGAGGGGAAGAAGAAAATAAAGTGGAAGATGATAATATGACTTCATGTTATAGAAAAGAAGACTTCCCTAAAAGTCTTCCGCCGGAAGACCTCTTGGGAAGTCTTTTACAAAAGTTAAAATTTCTGACAAATTTCGGTCAATTGCAAAACCAACAAGTTTATCCGAGAAGACTTGTAAAGAAGTTTTCTCGGTTTTCCTTGTTTATTTTTTGTAATCAAAGGAAAGTTAGAATACTGCTGGAGAAGTCTTCTAGTCAAAATACGCAAAAGGTCAATTGCAAAACTAATCTATGCATTGAGAAGTCTTCTTCGTGAACAGATCTGAAAAACAATATCGATTTCATACCTTGGACCGTCAGATTACTTGCTTAGGCTTCTCCAAGCACACATAACTTCAATACTCAAGCTACCAATCCGTTACTCTATGAACATTACAAAGTTTGGAATAAAAATCTTGGGGTTTTTGAATGACTTTTTAAGGAAAGTGAAAGACATGTGGTTTGAGTGCACAACAAATGAGATAGTAAGAGAAAAAATTGTTTTTTTTTTGCCATTAAGACCTTCAAATTGATTGTTCATGGTAGTTGGGGGATTTATGGCAATGACAATATTGTAAATATTTGATGAAGATAAGGATGATAGAGTAAAAAACTTATTTAAAAATAAAAACAATGACATTTTTGTGAATAACTCGAAAATTTAGGGTGAATAAGGAAAATAAAAGTTCCAAAAAATGGTGGGTTAGTTTTGCATTTGAGTTGAAATTTTGAGTCACTTTTCCAAAACACCCAAGTGTAAAATTATGAAAATATTTTAATATTTATTTCAAACCAATATATATTAGAAATATATATTAACATAAAATAGAGAAATTGCTAAGAATAACATAAATTAAGTACCACTTTTTAAAAATACACATTATCAAAAATATATTAACATTGGAGTTTACATTTTAATGATTATTGTTTAGGGTTTAGTTTCAAAGGTGTGAGGTTGAGTTTCTAAATTTTTTATCGATATTTAAAAAAATTAGTTAAGTCTATTTTCATCAAAAAGTTAAGGTATTTAAAAATAGTCATTCATTAAAGAGAAATTGCTAAGAATAACATAAGTTAAATACCACTTTGCAAAATACACACTATCAAAAATATTAAAATTTGGGTTTACACTTTAGAGATTATTGTTTAGGGTTTATTGTTAAAGGGGTGAGGTTGAGTTTCTAATTTTTTTATAAATATTATGAAAAATTAATTAAGTATATTTTCATCAAAAAGTTAAGGTATTTTGAAAATTGTCATTCATTAAAGGTAAATTTGCAAAGTACTATCAAACTTGTGGTAGAATTATAAATTCCCCTTCATTAAAGGTAAATTTGAAAAATGGTATCGAACTTATGGTAGAAATAAAATTTCCCCTATAATATAACATATATGATGTAGATGATTTTATATATTGTAGATGATTATACTGCTTAATGAAAAAATATAAATTCTTGAATACTTATTTTAATAATTTCTCTTGTTTTATGGTTTATGATATCAAATGATAAATGACTATTCATATTCTTTCAGTTTATTTACTTGTATTTAAATTATAAAATTATGTTAATATTTTAAAATTTATTTCAGTTATAAAATATATGATGTTAATGACTATATTGTTTAAAGAAACAAAATAACTTCTTGAAAGAGCAACCAATTTTTTAATTTTATATTTGATAATATTTATGCTAAAATATTTATTAAATTTTAAAAGTTATAATTGGTTTGGTTTAAATCATCTTTAATCATTAAAATGATTATTTAAAATTATGTTAATTTTTAATAAAATTCAAATTTATAATTGGTTTGTTTTTAATTCATATTTAATCATTAAAATATATGGACTATTTAATATTGTGTTTATATATTTAGTACAAATAATAAGAGAAAAAAAATGTGAAAAGTCTTATTATTTTTAAAATTAGAGTGAGGTGTCAATTTGTGGTGAATCTATTTGATGAGGTGGCAACCTCACATCACAGAAAACACTATTATATATATATATATAAATTAAACTGTATTTTGATATAAATTTTAAAATTTAGATTTTATGATTATATGTAGGGGGTGTTAGTGGGAATTGAATTTATATGATTATTAGAATTTTCAAGTCTAATGTTATTGGTTTATAGATTCTCACATTCATTAAATCTAGTGTTATGGGTTTGATGGTTTTACAGTTCTATATAAAATCCTTTGTTTTCCGAAAAATTTAGATTTTATGTTTCTACATATTTGTTAAAGTGAATGTTATTGGGAGTTGTATTCTCAATCTTTTAACTTACAAAACAAAATTTTGAGAATACTACACGTAACTATATAGTAACCATTGGGTTTTTAAAATCATTATACTACTTTACTTTCATATATATTTACAATATACAAAATTCTCTACAAGTCTTTCAAAATTTAATAAATCTCTCAACTTTTAAAATCAACAAAATCTATAGAAACTTAAGTCTCACTAACACCCCGATAGATTTTTGAATGTGTGGTTTAAATATGATGCTTAGAGTTTAGGGTGTAAAATTTAGTGAGTTTATGGTTTGGAGTAAATTGTTTGGAGTTTAGAATTTAAGATTAAAATTTGTGATTAAATTTAAGATTTAAAGTTAAATAATAAAAAATAGAGTTTGAATATTTTTAGTTAGAGCTTGTGGTATATGATTCATATGGGGTATGATATATATATATATATATATATATATGTATATGTATATATATGTCTATAGTTTAGCGTTTGAGGTTTAGATTTAATATTTAAAATTAGTTTTTTTAAATATTCAAATTTGAAATTAAATTTAAGTTTGAGACTAAAATAAGAACATATTTGAGTTTAGGGGTTGTGTTTAAAGTTTAGAGTTTTTGGAAGGTTGAGAATGAAATGGAGTGAGAGGGAAAGTGAAAAAATAATTCACCTATTTTTTTTGACTAAGTATTTAGAGGAAAAATCAATTATTTTCTACCATAACTATCATAGCATTTCAAATCTGACACTACTATGTATATTACATTTCTAAAAAGCGTTTGAATTTTCGCAAACACTATCTAAAACTAAGGGGTATGTCAACTATAACAAATAGACATAAAACCCTATCTTTTACTACTATCAAAACCCCAATTTCTTGTAGTGTTTGATAGCTATATGGTCAAGTTGGGTTACCACAAAAGTCCTTATGATTGCTGTGTTATGAGCAAGATGGAGGATGATTCGTATATATGCCTAGTGCTTTATGTGGATGCCATGCTGATAACTACAAAAAAAGAAGTGTGATGTTCAGAAGCTTAAAGAGCTACTCAATCTTGAGTTTGAGATGAAGGATTTGTGTGCAGTGAGGAAGATACTACGGATGGAGATCTTCAAGGACATGGAGAAGAAGAAGAATTTGGTCTTGTAATAAAATGAAAAGGTTCTGACAATATTGAGGATGCTTAATGTTAAGCCTATCGATATTTCATAGGCTACAAATTTTCATCGTATCATGTATGGTGATATGTCTGAAGAGGAAAAGTAGTTTATGTTGGGAGTTCCTTATGATAGTGTTGTGCGGAGTCTGATGTATGCTATGGTTTAAACAAGACCAGATACTGCATATGTAGTTAGTGTAGCGAGCATGTTTATGGTTCATCCAGGAAAGGAGCATTGGATAGATGTGAAGAGGATTTTCCGATACCTTTAAGGGTACTGTCAAATCCGTTTCACCTCACTCGACAAAAGCGTTTTATTTACCCAAAAATACTGAGTTAAACCGAGGTATTCACAAGCAAATAAAATTGAATAATAAAATCGATTAAAATATCAAAAGATTTAATAAAATAATTGCAAAAGAAAGAAATTTTAAAAGTCAGTAACCAAAATAAACTATCAAAAAACCGTATAAAACAGTGAATAAAATTGTGATCATCCCAACACACCAAACCATCCAAATATCCAACTACTCGTCATGTTCACCTGCAAGGATAATAAGTTGGGATGAGTAACTGGAGTCACTGAGAGATTATGGATGCTAAAACGCAAACCCCTGACTAAGTAATAGAACTCCATACTATGGAAGTTGACGTGGGGTTTGTTTTTATGTTTTAATACAGTAATAATATCATAAGCAAACAATTGTCAAATTAACCCTTAATCCTAACACTCAATGTAATAATACTCTTGTCAAGAGAGATTGGGTGTAGTACTTAGGGATCGAAGCCACAGAGAACAAACGCACACAATTTATTTCTTATTTCTAAAGGTTAAGCTAGGTAACTATATATATTGGTAGCAAGTAATCAGGTCAAGGAATATTTCTTATTAGAAGGTATATATGCAATATTGAAATATGCTAATAATATGAATATGGAAATATGCTAGTAATGTAAATATGGAAATATGCTAGATATGTAAATATGCTAATAATGTAAATATGGAAATATTCTAGTAATGTAAATATGGAAATATGCTAGATCTAGGGTTTCAGGCAAGTGGATTATAGTAGATAGAAGTTAAAGGTATTTAATCATAGAAATCTAATGTAAAAGACACCAGCTCTCGCATGCGCGCGTAATCTAATGACCAAGTCCAATGTCTCATCTCTCGCTTGTTGACACGGAATGACCGTCGATCGATGACAATGATCCTGCGTCGATCGACGGGTTTTTGAATCAAGTGTTATGGCCTAGTTCGATAAGTTCGATACATTGACTAAATCAACTATCGTTTGTTTCTAGCAACCTAACTCAACATAATAGACTCCGGTAGTAGATCATGCTCTCGCTTGGCCTAAATATCCTATTATTAGGGTTCTAGTTAGCTACTCTATAACACAAACAATAAACACGATTATGTTAATAGATCTAATAATAACCTTAATGTTTCTATTGTTTGACTAATCCATCAGTACCATTGATAAACCCTAAACCTAGTTGACAATTACTCAGACATAATTGAAGTAAGAAGAATAATCTGAATAAAATGCATAGATAAAATAATGGGGTTTCAGAGAACACTTAGGATACACTAGCAAATGCTAGTACACACACACAAACTCTTGCCCCTTAACTCTAGCACACTTAGCATGGTGCAATACATAAAGTATAAATAAAACCCTAAAGTCTAGGTCAAAACTCGTCCAAGGGTAATCTTGTAATCTTCTTTCAACTTTCTAACTTGGGCTTGAAAGTCGGTTTTCTGCGAACTGGACATCAATCGATGGCAGATGTGCAACATCGATCGATCTTGGTCATGTAATATCGGTCGACTCTAATGTTCTATCGTCGATCGATGGTAATCTCATACTTCAATGATCAGCTATGTATTATTCCTCTCCAAATGCTCCAAAAGCTCCAAGTATCTCCATATATCTCCAAAATGTACATAGACATGTAAAGACCTCAAAACATAGGTTAGACACACATAACAGACCCTAAATAGAGTCTATAACATGGTCTAAAGCTGGTAATAAATAGACTATATCAACTCCCCCAGACTTAACCTTTTGCTTGTCCTCAAGCAAATAAGTTGTGGAAGATGTTTTGAAAAGCGAGACTCACATATTGTCTAAGTATACCTGTCACCATACTTTATTGCAACCACATCTTATCAAGCCAATCACAGAGAACCTTTATATACCCTATCCTAGTATAGCAACCAAATTTATTCTACCAACAACTTAGCAAATACTAGTCTGACTCGCCCCTCTACTGACTTTATTTCTTTGCATAAAATAAAAGTCCAGGCTTTATCTTGGGAGTATCGATCAAGGGACACATGCACTCTTACCTCTGCAAGTATTTGAAAACAGAAGGCCGCCTTCTCTGATTCCTTTCCTCTCTCTCTCTTCTCACTTCTTCTCAGTCAGTGTCTCCCTTCTTTTGAGGGTATCATTTTATTTTTTTAATTGACTGAGAAATTTGGATAGGTTTCCATGAATCAAGCCCTAATGTTTTTTGCCACCAGATCATGTTCACTTCTTTTTGACTTTTTTATCTCTTTCTAGGATCATATGAATCAAGCTTTAATGGTTTTAGCCACCAAATCCTGTTCGACTCCTTTTTTAATCTGAAGGGGAGAGAGAGGGGAATCAAAAACACACAAACTTTTACCTTCCAGACTTGCAGAAGGAATCCGGTCTAATGTATACCAAATCCCAAAGCAGGCAAATAATGTCATGATTAGTGTTGGAAATAAGCTTTGGTTCCTCCAAACTTTCTAAGCAAGTGTGATATAGTGGCATGATGATCCAGTTTGGTATCTCTAGTAATCTTTGCAAATAACCTTCTAAGAATGGTGCTTATAGCATGGTTAGTCAATAATAAATCTAGATCATAGTCTCCTTCTTGACTCAATAAAACGTTTTTCAAATAACTTATATAGATATAAATAACACTAAAAACAATCAAATAGCATTAGCGAACATTCCCCAAACTTAAATTACACTGTCCCAAGTGTAATCCACCCTGGATTGGTTAGAGAAAATTAAATCATAAGTAATTAGCTTAAGTATAGAACTCGATACCTATCTCTGTAAGAGAGCGTCGATCGATGGTGGGATATGGGTTTCGATTGATGCTAAACCGGAAAGTTCCTGTTTCTTATAAAACTTAAAATAAAACACAATATCAGTAATACCTCCCACAGACTTAAACAACACTATCGTCAGTGTTATACAGTCGGAGATTGGGATAGAAATAAATCATAAGGACTAAATTTAACAAGGATAAACTGATACACCTGCTCGCTGATGGTGACCGTCGATCGACACAGTTATATGCCTATCGATCGATGCGTTGCTTACTCCGTTGATCGGAAGTGATCAAGTGTCGGTCGATGCTCTATGTAAATTTTCTTTCTCGGTATTTTTTTTGAATAATCTGAAAGGAATAAATACGAAAATTAGTAATAAATGAAGAATTAATTAAAACTTACTAAACAATGGGTTGCCTCCCAGTCATCGCTTGGTTAGAGTCATAAGCTCGACATTGGGAATGCTCTGACTAGAAAGGAGGTTGATCAACACTTGGAAAACAAGTGGCTACATCCTCGTTGCTCTTCTGAAACCATGTACCGATGAAGTTTCTGATTGCCTCATCTCCTCTGATTTTCTCGTTCTTGATGATCTCCTTAGCGACCTCCATTGAATGCATTCTTCTTTGTAGATATTCAATACTGCACTAGAGCATTCTAAGTCTGGCAGCTGTAGTGTCTGACATTTCCTCTAGTTGCTGAGAAACATCTTCCTTCATAAGGTACTGAGAAAAAGCAATATTAGAGAACCTTTCTTCTAAGTAGCATTCCACTGCGAACTTCTCTCTGTAGAACTCAATATCGATCGATGGTAAGGTGTTGTCGTCGATCGACACTCCATCTGATCTACTCGCATGCTGTCTCTGAAAAGTATCCATGTCTTGCTTCATCTCATCCATGCGTGTAGTCAAATTTGTGAGACATTTATCTATAGGATAATAAACGTCATCAATCCTCATATAGAATTCATCCGTTGACATCTTATGAGCTTGGTAGATCTCATGCACAATATCATCAATCTCTACTCTGCTGTATGTCTCCTGCTTCTGCTCCGTGTTGTCGATCGATGCTGGTACCTGTGCGTTGATCGATGGATATTGCGGTTGTCCAAAGAAATTTCCTGATCGTCTAGCCATGACAAGGGCGTCTGCTACATCTTTCTTCGGTAGAGTTATAATTCTCCCATAAAAACCTCGTGCACGTCCTTCTACATCCCTGAAAATTCCAAACTCATCGGATCTGAGATAACCAGATTTTGATTCTTCTGGTCCAAGTGAAGGATCTTGTTTTTGTTTGGTGTCGATCGATTGTCTGTGGTTGTTGTCGATCGATGCTTGGTGAACAAACCAGTGCCCAAAAAGGTTCTGGCCTTTGAGGAGGTTAATGCGGATTCCAAAACCAAATTTTCTTATCTTCTTATCTGATTTCATTGTTTGTTTGCTTGGAGAACCCATTAGGAAACTTGGATTGTCTTTCTTAGAACTTTGAGAAGAAACTCTTGAGTGACCATCCAAATTTTGAGTGAAACACTTGAGTGGGGGAAATTAAACACCTTAGAGAGTGAGGATTTTTATCTGCTAACCTTTTGTGTTGAGAATTTTTAGGATAAAGATGGTTGGTCTTCTCAAGGAGAGTAGCAAAGAGAATTTCCAACGACATGCTTACTTTAAATCTTCATCTCAAAATTCTTTGAATATTTTTGATGAGTTTGTTACTGTCCAGGAAATACCAACCCTAAGAAGACCACATGAGAAGCCTAACCAGAGGGGCAAGGAACAGTCTAAAACGTCAAGAGATGAAGCTGTACAAAAACAGATTTTTAGTCAGTCTAAAGTCCAAGAGTTTTGTGACAACCTTGTAGAGGGAGTGTTGAAAGCACTCAATGACGTCAGCAAGAGCCACAAAAAGAGCAAATCCACACGTGCACCTGTAGCTGAGAGCCATCAATATTCATCAGTGAAACACCCAAAAGTAAATCTGAAAACCACCTTAAAGATCTAAAAGATTTTTTCAGATTCTTTACCCATGTATGATGAATATGATGAAGATCTAATGGAAAGTTTGATCATTTATGAGGATGAATGTGATTTTTTCTCCAAAACCTGATCTTAAGTTTGATATTTATAATGAAGAGACTAATGGACTAGAATGTTTTGAACCGGAGCATCCAAGTAGTCCTGTTCAAGTTTCACAGGTTTTTGAGGAAGAGCCATTGGACTACCCACATCAAGGACCACGTCTTGACACTAGGAGACCCTTGGACGATTGTCTAGGTTCCATCTTTGATGAGGAAGACGGACTTGGTCCAATCTTTGATGAAGAAGCATTAAGCATAACATCCAACAACATGGAGAAACATCTTTGCTTTGATCCCGGGACAGCTCCTACTCCTTTGTTCACAAAGCACTGTGAGGGATCTGATTTGGTTAATTCTCTGCCTGAATTGTTTGTTAAGATCAGTTCTCAAGATGTAAAACGTTTTGGTTTTGACAAAGTAAAAAATTTCGTGTTTCAGATTCTATTTATGAAAACATGATTAATTCTTTTAAAAATTTTAAACCTGATGAACTTCTTGATCAAATCACGTTTTCAAAATGTCAATGGCATCACTTCTGGAAATATTTTGAGATTTGGTCAGTTCTTGGAACATAACAAAGAATTCCATCTTCTTGAAAAGTCATTTGATCTTGATTTGCAACAAACTGATTTTTGTGCAAGAAAATCTTTTGATTCGTTTGTTTTCAAACGAAATGGCTTTGATCTGCGTTTTTCTATACATGCACTGATCACTGATGATTTGTTTGCATCCTCTTATTCCTTGGACGGAATTTTTATTAAGAAGTTGCTGGAACAAAAACCACTTGAAACTAAAACTGATTTTTGTGATCTTGATTTTAGTGATTCTGTTCTGAAGCCATATCTTGTGTGTTTTAAAACTGATTAAACTTGGAATTTTCTGTGATCATTTTGTGATAATTGTTATGTTTTGAGCGTTGATGATATCTTAGTTTACAACACTTTCTTTGAAAAACGCCTTGAACTTTTGATCAATGATTCTCAATCTGAACTTACTCTTTTGTGTTCTGATTTTGAGAAGGATTGGCATGTTTCGAAAGTTATTCATACTGTTGTATGCCTTGACACCATTATGTTCCATAATGTCTACATTGATGTGCATCTTGGAAGGATGAAATGTGTGCTACTTGTTCTTGGAAAAGAGATCTTGATTTTTGATTTGAACAAGTACTTGTCTTGCACATATGATCCTGGTCTTCTAGTGTCTTTTTTGAGTGTCCAGGAAAGACAGCTTCAGCCTCAAAGAAATGAGAGCATTGAACATGCCCAACAGCCTGAGTTTTGGAGATGCATTGTTGTCCAAACCACCTTGGAGATGCCAGCGACAGAGGTTCAGTACAAGGAGAATATCTCAACATTCAGAAGGTCTTTTGTCATGAATCTAATTTTCCTTGAAGTCCAAATCATCAAGGATTCACTTGGATTAGAATCACATGAAAATCTTCACGGAGGAAGGAGTTATGAATTTTACAAACCGGAGGTTCTCCAGTCCATCTATCCGCGAGTACAAGACTTCTAAAGGAGATTCAGGCCAAGGAAAGAAGCGGCCTGAGCCAAAGCCGATCATAGGATTCAAGATGAATCTCCCAGATTTCCAGAAAGACGGAAACCAGGAGAAATGGCCATGGAATTATGAAGATATGATCCATCCACCAAAACCGGCCAGACCAAAGACAATACAGTTTTCATCACTTAGCCAAGAACCCGGAGGTAATTCTAAAACTTCTAAATTTATTTGTGCTGATGAATCTGTTAAGTGTCATAGCAGGAATCATGTTACCTTTGACTGCCCATGGAGCTTGAGTGTTTTCTTCCTTCTTTTCATTTTGGTGAATTGAAAGAAAACCCAACAGAAGAGGCAGCAAAGAATTCACCACAAGAAAAACAGTTGGAGCTGGTGACCATCAATGAACCAAAGATTATTCCTCAGTCAACCTCCTGTCAAAACCAAAAGCACTGTAAGGATCATGGGTTGATTGTCTCTGTTCTTCATGAGAACGTTTTTAATTCGAGAGTTTCTAAACGAAAGCACATCTTTACTTGGTACAAAAATGTTTTTCTTAAATATTTTCATGATTTGTTTTCATTGAGCTGTGCGTTAAAAGAAATTTGTATTTGGAAAATGCATGAACCAAAACTGCTTAGACCAGAGAATCAATTTGATTTCGTTCATATTGAGAAATTTCCAAAGTTGGCACTTTCTAATTCTTTTCCTATCGGTCTCAAAGCTTTGCTTAATTTTAAAATTAGTAAACCAACTTTTGGCGATCTGTTTACTTGCTTGATGCTTGCCAACGTGCTCGATGATTATCCTAAGAGCTTGGATCATGTTTTTGATGTCTTAAGGATAGTGAAACCCATTGACTATTTCTTTCGCAGATTTGATGTGGTTTCTCTAGTTGTTTTGAAAGTGCAGGATATAAAGGATCAGTTTCAGATGGAATCAAGTAGAGGAGGACGAAAACAAACTTGTGTTCTTGGAACATGGTACTGGAAATACTTGAGGGAAATAAGTTCAAAACTCCAAGGAAGTTTCTCTCCAAATTTATCCTTCATTGAATTTTACTTGTTTTCAAAATTCTATTTGTCTGATTCATTTTCTTTTGTTGCAGGTAAAATGGATTTGAGGTCGAATCATTTTCAAGAGGGAGGGAGTTATGCACCCTTGGATAGCACACCGGGCAAAACATACATGCATGGCTTGAACATGGGAAGAAGTAAAGATATATGTTCATTGTTTGACTCATATCTTCCAAACCACGAGGCTTCTACGAATGAAATCACTTGGAGAATGTTCTCAACTCAACTATGGAGCTCCTTTAAGAATAATCAGATCAAACGGAGTTCATATGTGGGAGTTATGCCATTTACAAACCAGGTGATCTTCAGTTCTCGCGAATTCAGAAATGTGTGCATTCAGGTGAGCTGAACCGACACTGCCTTGGGGCTGGATGAGCTAATTGACACTATCTTGGATGAGATTAATACTCAAGTGAGTTGTACTGACATTATCCTAGACAAGCTGAGCTGGATTGACATTCATTTGGACGAGCTGAGCGAGATAGTTCGATCTTCCGAGCTGGTTCGACCACCCGAGAAGATACAATCGGTCAACTCCCTTTCTGATGAACCAAGCCAATCTCTTCAAGGCTCTAAGTCATTTACATGGGCCAAAACTATCAGAAAATCTAAGGAAAACATGCTTGGCGAATGGGCTTGTTTTGGACTGCATTTGGGCCGAAATGTGGATCCAAACATTTATATGGTTTACAACTTTGCCCAAGAAGTAAACAAGATATTCCTTGGAATATTTTCGACCAAGCAGTCAAAGGAGAGTCCCAAGACAAGTCAAAACAGTGTGGAATACCAGATCTAGTCTTTGTTTTCAGTTAACACATTTATGTAGTCAAGTTTTTGTTTTCGGTCTTCTATACCTTGTTTTTAGCACATTTTCTTTGGATTTTTATAACTTGTAATCCTATAAATAGGGCCTAAGAGCCACAAAATAAATCATAGATTGTTTTCCCCTTTTTATGAGTTTATCTCTTTGTTTAGAACACTTCTTAGTTTCTTAGTGAGGTTATCTCCAAGTTTCGAACCTTCTTTTGTTGGACCGGAGCGTCACATCCGACAACGATCTAAGTCTGGTAGTATCATTGGGCCTTCCGAAACCCTTTGTGTCACCATTCATTCCACCAGTTCTCCATTTGGCGAGTTCATATCCCCTTAGTTTGATTGAGTGATCCAGTCTGAATCGAGGACGTATCAGTGTGTTTTTATGTTTCAGTAGGGTAATAATATCCTAAACAAACAGCTGTCAAATTAACCCTTAATCTTAACACACAATGTAATAATAATCTTGTCAAGAGAGATCCGGTGTAGTACTTAGGGATCGAATCCACAGAGAACAAAGGGACACAATAGATTTTTTATTTCTAAAGGCTAAGCTAGGTAACTATATATATTGGTAGCAAGTAATCAGGTTAAGGAAATATTTCTTATTAGAAGTTATAGATGCAATAGGAAAATATGCTAATAATATGAACTAGATGAATACCCGCGCACATGCGCGGCGTGAAATTAATATACTAATTATCGTTGAATATTAATCTTGATTGTTCAACCAAAATGTCATAAGTCTCCAAACATATAGTTATGGATCGTCGATATAATGCTGATGAGTAGGGTGATGTTTGTTGATATTTTTTTAAAACTGATTTAATTTACATTGGGCTTCAATGATATCATTCAAATGTTATAATTCACCATCTGACTTCGATATGAAGAATCATATTTTTGAAATGATATGATCAAGTAACATTTGAGATCCATGCTTGCGCAGAATGAAGATTAATTATGTATAAAAATTATTTGTAGATAATATTATTTTTTGTATTAATTTACATATTATGCAATAATAGATATATTGATTAATTGAGGAGCGAATAGCTATTACGTATACAATTAAATTCAAGTAAGAACAAAAATAAAATCAATCTTTATTTTTATTTACCAAACTTTTTGATGATAAAAAAAACAAAATAAACAATTTATTTATGTTATATAGTATATAATTAAAATCAAATGATATTGAAATAGATATATAATATATTTAATATAAATATTTATTTATTGAGGCTTGATACTCATATGATATTATTAACATTTTTATATTTTTTGTGACAAAAATATTATTTTTATTAACATTTTTATGTATTTTATATATGATATATATTTATATATATATATATATATATTAATTCAAACGACATTGAAATAAATGTATATATATTAAATGAGACTTCATATTTACATGATCTTTATGATCATTTATATCCTGTTATAATAAAAAAGTTAAACAACTGATCAAAACAATTTCATCGTAGATTTTTAACAACCTTAGTAATTTATATTAAAAAATTCAAAATATAGCAAATTAGAAAAAATCTAGATTTCTATTATATACTTATGTGATTTTTAAATGTCTTTCAAGAATATAAAATTGAACAAAAATGATGGAAGATACATATATTGTTATCAAATATTTATTATTCAAAATCATTAATTGTCACATATTTGTTAATCATATTAGGTAATTTCGTAGCTTTTATTTACGAAAAGAATAGAAATTATTATGTTATACACGAATACAAATCTCTCAAATAGCCCCTTTTGAAGTTTTTGTCACAAAAATAAACCTTGAAAGAAAAAAATTACCAAAATAGAACTTTTTTATTTTGAAAATTTTAATATTTTTATTTTTTTTAATTTTTAAATCTCAACTCCAAAACCCCCACCCCATAACTCTAAACCCTAAGTTTAGATTAGTTAACCCAAATGTATAAATATATATTTACATCATTTAGTAAATTCTATTTTGGTCATTTTTCTCTTTGGGTGCTATTTTTGGGACAAAAATTTTTTTTGGTCTATTTTGGTCTTTATCTCAATAATTAATCTGATAATTAGTTTAATAAAAAGTATAATATATTTAGATGGACTAATTTTTTTTTAAAGATTTTAAAAATCATTGTAGAGATAACATGTGACTACCAAAAAAGCTCGTATATATAGCTCCATGATTAATATATATAAGATTTCTCATTGTAGTAATAACATAAGATTTTTCAATACTGCTTTTAAGGATTTTAATATTCCAGGATCAATATATATAACTTGTATATTAATATGTTATAATGCCATGTGTGTACCAAAATATGTTGTAATGATCCATCTAAGTATATAATTAACATATATGTATTTTATATGATATATAGTTTAATTTAAACAATATTAAAGTATATATATATATATTAATCTGAATATATATTAAATGATACTTAATATTCATATGATATTATGATCATTTGTATCGTTTTATAACAAAAAAAAATAAAAACATTGTTCACAAAATTTTGATTGTAATGCTTTTACTGTTTTAGTAATTTATAGTTGTTTTTAAAAATTCATAATATAACATGTAAGAAAGAAAATTTAGATCTTATAATATGGTTAATGTGATTAATTTAATTTATAGTTTTTTGATTAATTTATTATATGGTTAATGTGATTGTTTAATTTTTTTAATAATATAAATTAAAAAATGATGAAGAATACAAAATATAGTATCAAATTTTTATTATTCAAAAAATTAATTGTCACATATATATTAATCATATTAGGTAATTCCATAGCTTTTATTTAAGGAAAAATGTTAAATACCCTTTTATGCAATACCAATCAATATAAATGTTAATTTAATAAAAGTATAGTCTATAATTAGATGGACTAACTTTTTTCTAAGGATTCTGAGAATCATCCTGGTGATGAGACGTGACTATACTTAAAAGTTCTAATGCTCCATGATTAATATATAGGAGATATGGAAATTTGCTAGTAATGTAAATATGAAAATACTCTAGATATGTGAACATGGAAATATGCTAATAATGTAAATATGGACCTATTCTAGTAATGCAAATATGGAAATATGCTAGATCTAGGGTTTCAGGCAAGTGGATTATAGTAGATAGAAGTTAAAGGTATTTAATCATAGAAATCTAATGTAAAAGACACCAAGCTCTCGCATGCGTGCGTAATCTAATGACCAAGTCCAATGTCTCATCTCTCGCTTGTTGACACGGAATGACCGTCGATCGATGGCAATAATCCTGCGTCGATCGACGGGTTTTTGAATCAAGTGTTATGACCTAGTTCGATAAGTTCGATACATTGACTAAATCAACTCTCTTTTGTTTCTAGCAACCTAACTCAACATAATAGACTCCGATAGTAGATCATGCTCTCGCTTGGCCTAACTATCCTATTATCAGGGTTCTAGTTAGCTACTCTATAACATAGGCAATAAACATGATTATGTTAATAGATCTAATAATAACCTTAATGTTTCTATTGTTTGGCTAATCCATCAGTACCATTGATAAAACCTAAACCTAGTTGACAATTACTCAGACATAATTGAAGTAAGAAGAATAATCTGAATAAAATGCATAGATAAAATAATGGGGTTTCAGAGAACACTTAGGATACACAAGCAAATGCTAGTACACACACAAACTCTTGCCCCCTTAACTCTAACACACTTAGTATGGTGCAATACATAAATTATAAATAAAACCCTAAAGTCTAGGTAAAAACTCGTCCAAAGGTAATCTTGTAATCTTGTGTCATGTCTCTAACTTGGGCTTGAAAGTCAGCTGTCTGCGAACTGGACATCGATCGATGGCAGATGTGCAACATAGATCGATTTTGGTCATGTAACATCGGTCGACGCCAACGTTGTAACGTCGATCGATTGTAATCTCGTACTTCAATGATCAACAACGGGTTATTCCTCTCCAAATCCTCCAAAAGCTCCAAGTATCTCCAAATATCTCCACAATGTACCTGGACCTGTAAAGAGCTCAAAACATAGTCTAGACACACATAACAGACCCTAAATAGAGTCTATAACATGGTCTAAAACTGGTAATAAATAGGCTATATCAGAAGTTTAGCTCTAACACGGTACCTATCGCACCACATAAAACTATCAATGATTTTAACGCATATAATACAATAATGCGTTGATACTACAAGCTACTTTGTATTTCTTCATAATGATATATGTATATATTAAGGCGGCTAGTACGATAGTCCATCGCTGTACTCTCGTAATCTTAATATGCACGTCAGCTACTGAAATGTCTTTGTACTCCGCAATGTCACAGCTCGTCAGCGATTTACTCAAACACCTTTGTGCACCCACAATCACACTGCTTGTCGGTGGTTTACACAAATGTCTATATGCACCCACAATCACACTGCTCTTTGGCGTCTTACATAAATATCTTTGTGCACCTGTAATCCTCACAAACTGACTCACATATATATATATATATATATATATATATATCAGTTTTAACATCACTTATTTCATTCAACCGCTGAATCCTCTAACACCCTATATCTGGCTTAGAAGCCATAAAATAATAATCAAGCAAGACTCCATGCAGACTCAATTGACAGAGACAGAGCGTGCTTCGCAACTAAACTACCATAGAAGTAATTCTACACTAGTACGAAATTAAATGGAATAATAGTCACATTAGCAATATCGGAGAACCATAACAGATCATAAAAACATCGATGACTTGATCACCAAGAAAAGATAGGGTTTTACCATGGATCTCGACATCCCCCATCGTAAAACCCTTTCAAAAGTAAAATTAACAAAACAAAAAAGTATGATAAAATATGATTAGGTCAAGGTTTATAACTTAAACCTTACTTGAATCGCAAGGAATAAGAAATAACACACTAAATCTTTTCGAATTTGATCATGTGCTCCACAATACCAATGTCGTATGTAACGTCTTGAGGCTGAACTATGGCTCTCCAACAACAATGTGGTGTATGTTGATGGACGGTGGTGATGAACGCGGTGGCTCTGGTTTGCTAGTGAAACATCACATGTAGCAAGGAGACGACAATGTTATGTAAGCCTAGGTTGACAAAGGCTAGATCAAAAAGCTTTCATCAGTTGTCAAGTTGGATGGATCGAAAGTCACCACACAAGGAATGGAATGCATTTATGATAAGGACAGAAGGATCAAAGTCTATGCGAATTCACACAAAATAGAGATTCAGTCGAACTGCGTTTTCTTATTGTCCAAAAAGATTTGAAAATATCAAGTACATTAAAGCAAATATTTTAAAATGTGGGAGTATACAAGTATACATATACATACCCACTCTTCCCTTTTTTAGAGAGGGGGACAGCTGAACTTATCTTGCGACAAGTTGCCCACATACCCTTTTCGAGGATCAATTCGTCTCGTAGTTCAGTGTGTTGCCGTGAGTGTATTTAATGTTTGGCCTAATTGCGTCGACAATTTTATTCACGATGACTGTTACTGGATCGGCAAATTTTTCTGGAATTGAATCTTCAGAGTTTTCTATAGAGTTTGGCTCGAAAGATTGATTGCTTTCTTCGTTTGGAGCCATTGCTTGAGTTGACTAATCTTGGTTGTCTTTTCCGAAACGTTTTCAGATGTAGACTTATTTTTTTTGTATGTTTGTAGTTTACCATTGATGTACTCGCGATTTTACGTAGCCTGTGCTTGGCTAGAAAACATAGGCACGACTGCTTTTGGCATCCCCAAATTTTCATTGTTCCATTCGGAGTTGGGAACTTGATGCAGAGATGATAAGTTGATGGGACGGCTCTCATTGAGAATATCAAAGATGCTCCCATTATTGTGTTATAGACGGTTGGGTGATCTACTACCAAAAAAATTGATGAACATTGTGACGCCTTCGGCCAAAACAGGGAGCTTGATTGATTCGAGTGTTATTATTGTTGAGCTAGAGAAACCAGTTAGTAGTTTTGGTGTTGGGACAACTTCAAATAATTTGATGTTCATTCTTTGGAGAGTTTTTTCAGAAGATGATATTAGAAGTCCTTCCCGTGCCTACGAGGATTTTGGCAACGTCGAGATCCATGATCATGAGTGCAATCACAAGTGGATCGTTGTAAGGTTTGTCGATTTCGACAGTTTTGTGTTCTCGAAAGAGATCACATCGTTCAGGAGGTCATGAGGCAGAGACGAGTGCATGCTTGATTTGGCTTTTTGCTGTTAAGATTTTATCGATGAAACGGTATCGTGCAGTATTGTGATCCTCCGATGATCATGTTTGATTCCAGTAGGGTGCAATTCCTTTTGGAGGTGGTTGGCCAAACTTAGCCGGACGATCACTCTCATGAACAATGTCTTTTATGCTGGATATGTCGTAGAGCTCTCGCGCAAGTAACTTTGCTTTCAGTATAGCGCCAAAAAATTTTCAGTTTGTATTCAAGTGGCCGTTAGTTTGATGAAACTCGGAGAAGACGTTTTCGTCAAAAAAAGTTTCGCTTCCAAGTGTTTCCTGAGATTTTTCCTCATTCAGATGCGGAGTATAGTTATGCCCCCCTTGGACTTCTTGAACTTCGTGTTGGACATACTTGTCGTTATGAGTGGTCTTCTCTTTAGGTTGTGGTTCCGATGTATATTTTTTTTGCTTGGTATTTTTGGAGATTTGTGTTTTCGCAACAGGACTTTCATTTCTTGTTAGTTGACGATGAAGTCCGTTTCTCAATGGAGGGAGTCTTGGATCGTACGCAGTTTTTCGAGTGCGGCCCAATATCTGAAATTTGACTCATACCAGAGCGATTTCTTTAGCGCATCTAATGCTAATTTTGACTGAATTGGCTAACTCTCGACATTACGGCTTTGAACCTAGTCATGAAATCTCGTAGAGACTCATTTTCGTTTTGAGCTAAGTCCCAAAGGTGTACATCATATGTTTCTTTATCCATGAACATGGAATAATGTTTAAGAATCACCGAGGAGAGTTGGCGGAAGTTGTCGATGGAATTTTTCCTTAAGCGAGAAAACCCTTCGAGCGCTGCTGCTTGGAGATTTTTAATGAAGAGAAGGCAGTAGCCTGAATCTCTTCCGCGCTCCCTAAGTCTGGCACGTCCCATTGCGATCTGAAAGGACTGCATATGAATTTTGGGATCGGTTGTGCACTTGTATAAACGGATCCTAATCTTTCATGGATCCAAGATCCTTGTTTTTGTGATAAGAGCAGTGAAGGGCGTTTCTCGCCTCTTTGAGTAATCTACAATCTCTGGACCAGCGCTAGTTGCGTGATGAATTTGTGATTTCATAGCATTTACTTATTCTGGTGTTTTTACGAGAGACAAACAGAGATTGTAGATCTCGTGAAGGTCACCGTCAGCAATTTTTTGAGCTTGTCGGCGTTTACCATGAGTGGCATGTTGTTTTTCTTCGGTAGTTTCTCCTACTATACTAAGAAGATGTTTTTCTTCCTCTGTCATGGATATGTTGAGAGATGAGTTATGCCGAGTTGATTGGCTTCTTGTTCTTCTCGGTTTTCCTTCAACGTCTTCTTCTGAAGAGTCGAATTGATCATTGACATCCAAGCTGACACGTTCAACTTTGTTTTCTCCCATTATCCGATTAAGATGTGGGGGTTCTTCTAAGTTTTGACACATTAAAACATGAGTGATTTCGTCGAGTTTTTGACCCAACAAGTTTCTATGTGTGTTAGTGAGCCTGTCTTGTGGAGTTGCAAAGTCGAGTCTTCTTTCGCGGCTGATTGTCGTAGCTCCAGGTGGAAAAAGAGCCCTAGTTTTCATCGTGAGGGTTATGACCTTTTTAGACAGAGAACTCATAATTTTATCATGGTCGCTTCACTTATGTAGCAGTGTCAAGACCAAGTTTTTGATTTCCTTGAGCGCTGCGGCGATTGCATTAGTGTTGGCCGTAGGAGCGGTCGCTGTTGGATTTGTGTTACCAGTGCCATAAACATTGACAGTTTCAACGTGAGTTGTTTGAGGATGTTTGACTGCCTTCCAAGTTTCCAGACATACTTGACCAATAGTTTAAAAGTAATTCCCCCCCCCATCCTTCTAGCGCCAAACTGTCAGAACAAAAATTCGCACTGTCAATTTTGTATGTGAGAAAACATAGATTTTATGCCTTCTCTGACGATTTGGGTTTATGCGGAGCCATCAAAAAGAAATCAAGTGATTAAATATATACAAGGAAAGCAATAACGAAATTGAGATCAAGAGACTGATATTCTTATTTTTGAATTCGCGTAAAAGCGTTGCAATGTTACAACATATTGTAAAATCTGCGGCAACAAGATCGGTGAGCGATTTCTCTAGTTCTAACCCCTAAATCTTAAACTTAGTTGAGTCGCAGCCCAATAACTAAAACAAAAATAAGCCTGAAAGTCTATAAGGGCAGAGTTTCTCTGGGAATTTTCCTATGTTTCTTCCTCTCTGCCTAGGATCGCTCTTTATATGCTTCCACTGTCAGCCGACTTTCCTTTTCCGTCTTGATTTGGGTTTATCTTTTTGCGTAGATTCTTCATTATCTTCTCGAAATTCATGTTTATCTTGGAAACTTTACATTTTTCGCCTTTTTCCATTTTTCCTAATCTAATAAAAGTAAACCGACATTTTAATCTGGGCTGGTTCTCATGTCAAGTCATAATTGGAATTTGATCGTGTTTTAGGTTGTTTTGGACCGTTTTACGACTAACGTGCTTTTAAGACTTTTCTTGCAGAAATTGTCTATTTGTCCAATTTATGGTTTTTGTGTCATTAGTCATATGAAATGATGAAAATCAATTCATTTTTTCATAAACATGATGGTGTTAAGTTAACCATTCTCGACTTTATAATTTGACTTAAAACTTTTACAAAAAACAGTGGCCTCCTTGTTTTCTTCGTAAAATCTCAACGGAAACCTCGATTGTGACGAAACAAGAAACATTTCAAACGAGCCTCAATCGAGAACATGATGAAAAGTTTACATGGTAATGAAGAGGCTTAATGGGCAATCCAGGGGGAAATGAAGAGGAAGAGATAATCCATGGGGATGAAGATTTGAGCAAATAATTTTAGGAAAATGAATACTCTAGGAAAATGTGCCATGGGAAATGTTGGTGGGCGATGGGCATGATAAATCTTGAAGGTCAATGTAGACTAAGGAGAGGCTTGATGGATAATTCAAAACAAGGAGGAGGAGAGCAGTGGACCTCCATGGACCAAGAGGAAGGTTTCATGTGCAATGAAAATGGAGAGGAAGAGAGAAGTGGACCCAACGGACCAAGAGGAAGGATTCATAGGTGATGCAAATGGAAAGAATGAGAAAATTGGACCCCATGGACCAATAGGAAGCCTTTGTGGGCGATGGAAATGGAGAGGATGAGAGAAGTGGATCCCATAGACCAAGAGTGAGACTTGTTGCGCGATGCTGAAGAAGGAAGAAGAAGGAGGTGGGCCCCATGAGCGATGAAGCCTTTCAGTTGTTCCTCTCTTTTCTCCGTTGATTGTTTTGTATACTTTCAGAACAGTTTCACTTTTACGAAAGTTTTTCTGAAAGTTAATTTGCGAAAGATTATTTCGTAGATTTTCTTACGAAAGTTTTTCCGCGGAAATTTTCAAAAAAAAATGTTTTATGGAAGATTGTTTTGTAAAACTCTTTTTATGAAAGTTTTTCCGGTAAAACCTCCCGGAACTTATTTTGCGGGAAGATTGTTTAGTAAATTTTTTTTACAAACTTTTTTCCACAGAAATTTTCCGAAAGCTATTTTACGGAGTATTGTTCCATAAAATTCATCATGTTCTTGCAAAAACCTTTCAAAAGAATTTTTTTTGAGTACCTCATGTTTGGATAGAAATTCTTTTATTCCTATTCTAGGATGAAATATACAAAGTTTTTCCTTGAATCATTATGCAAAAAGGCTCAGCTTATGTGGTATAGTTTTCTCCACATTTCCGGCTCATATTTTTTTAAGATACAATTTCTTTCAGGATTTTGGCCGTTGATTTTGCCATGAACGATTTTGATCCCAAGATTATATAGATCACTAACAAAATAATGAAGTACACCATACATTTTATGAGTATTGGTTCGATTCATGTTTACTAAAGCCAGTAAGAACATAATTGCATATTAACATAATTTATCATTAAATAAACGAATAAAACATATATTTCACCAGGACCATCTTCAAAACTACACAACAAGCTAAACATATAATTTTCAAATATCATGTTTACAAAACGTTTTATATTCTCTAATTGTTTGTGTCTAAATTAATATAATTAATTGAATGGAGCAGTAAAGCACAAAATTAAGGTTTCTTTGCTAAAGTCAAGAGATGACCTTATGAAAAAGCACATGAAGCCTTCAAAAAAGGCAGAGAATGCAAGGCAAAAAAAAAACAGAAATCAATGTTAATAAAACGTAATATAAGAACCAGAAAAGTTCTACAAATCACATAAAAGCCAAATCATAAGTTCTTAAGGACAATAAATTGCCAGGGACAAAAACATAAGTCTTATTAAAAGAGGCAAGAGGGGCATAAGCAAGGAAGGTGAAATCAAGTAGGAGGATTGATGGTCTTAACCTTTGGATCCTGGTCTCTCTCATCATCCTCTTGATCTTTTGTTTGTTGAGATAAAGTATGTTGAGAAACAGTATGCACAAACCAGAACAAGGAAGAAAAAATAAAGAAACTATGTGAAGTCAAGTGAAGTTTGCAGAATAATAAAAAACAGAACAAATAAGTGAGATGAAATTAAGTGAAGTTTGTTTTGCGGAAAATATCTTATCATTCTCACCCACAGCTGTCACATACTGTTTACTTTTCTTGAATGAAGTGGGTTAATACAATGAGGAAATAAATAATACCCATGCACAAGAATGGCACATGGTACATAGATGATAGATCATTTCTCTCACATAAAAGTATCTAGATCTTTTGTCAGAAACAAGGAAGCTTGTATCAAAACCGTGCAAAAGAACAATTGAGGAGAACTATACAGTTGATCATAAGGGGGAACCAGCAGCTGATGAGAAACAATATCAAAAGATGGTGGGTAATCTGATCAATCTCACTATCACTAGACCAAATATATGATTTGTGGCCAATCACGAAAGGTAGCATATGCATTCACCTAGTAGACATATTGGATAACTGTTGAAAGGATCTAGAGATATATTAAGAAGAAACCAGGAAAATGTATTTGGATAAGTTGTAACTCCAATACTGATATTGTTGGATATTGTTATGATCGCTGGGCAGGAGATCAAAATGACCGCAAGTCTTCAACCCGATATTGTACTTTCATTGGAGGTAATTTAGTGACTTGGAATAGCAAGAAGTAGAAGTTAATATCAAGGTCGAGTGTTGAAGTAAAATTTAGAGCCATGGCAAGCATCACAGAAGAACTGGTTTGGTTGAAACATCTTCTTTAAAATCTTGGTAGTGAATCATCTCAACTGATTTCTTTGTAATCTGACAACCACACAGAAATACACATAGCATCCCATCAAGTGTTTCATGAGAGAACCAAACACATAGTGATGGATTGCCACTATATTAGAGAGAAAGTTTAAGAAGGAGCATCATCCCATCACTACAAGAAAATGAGTTTATTGTAAGAAATTTTTTCGTCACAATATTGAAATTATGACGTATTTGTAACAGTTTTCATACGGTCTCAATAAAATCATCACACTTTTTTTTGGTATCAAAAACGTAACAGTGTTGTAACGTATTTAAGCCGAAACAATTTCGACACAAGTCATGACGATACATGAGGGTGGTGACAAAACAGCCACAATTACCAACTAATAATCAAGTCACAAAACCATCATTTTTGGGACCATTACACCGTCTTTGCTTCATCACTCGGTGTGATGAAAAATTGGTCTCCAATTGTCACGATTGAGGAGTAATAGGTCATCACTAAACAGTCTGATATTTCTACTAATTGGCAGTCTCAAATATGTTATGTATTATCACTGAAAATTCGTCACAATTCCGTCGTACTAGCTACATATTTTTTTATCTCAAAATTCTCATTTATTTTCATAGAAATCAGTCGTAATTAGATACTTATAATTTTTCTCGTATTCGTCATAATTCTTCACTAAACAACCAACACAAACCCATCTTAATTAGCTAATAATTTAGATGTAAAACCTGTAGTGATTAATTTTATTAAATTATTCACTATTTTAACAGAGTTATATTTGTATATTTACTTTTAAACATTATGTGGTTGTTAGCTATATTACAATGTGTTTTTGATATTTATTTTACCAAAAAAATCTGAGAAAGAAAAAAGTTAATGAAAAATAAAAATTCTATAACATGAAACATTTATAAATATAGTTTAAAATTGAAAAGCAGTTAAAAATCCTAGCAAGTACCTTAAATAAAGGAACAAAAACCAGTAAAATAATATCAAAAATAGCACCATAAGCCAAACTAGTTTCTGTTGAAGCAAAAAGCCTCCACAGCTTTAAGTTGTTTCTTGAGGAGTTCATTCTCGTCAAGACTCTTTTACAATTCAGCTTCAAGCTCTTCCACTCGATTACTTACTGTTCCAACTTCTGCATTACCTAGTGGAGAACCCGTCAACTCCAGAGGCATTAAAACACTTCTTTAGAGTGATCCAAGTCCAAATAAAAGAACTTGGTTTGATGTTCCAACAATCTTACAATAGTCATATTTATAACTAAGATATTATAACACCAGATTATGACCTCACAAAAGCAATAAAACACAATGTTTAGAACTAGGAAACTTAAATACCATGAATAAAACCCAGATTTTAGTGCGAAGAAATTAAAAGAGAAATTTTTTTAAGCTCTTAACTTAGAATATATTTCATTTTTCATTTCAATGGTGAGATCGTCTATCGTCAAATCCTCTCCATTAGAAGATTCCATTTCTAACAAGCGTTCTTGAACATATTCATCAAACTCTTCTGCAATTTTTTTTATTTCTTCCGTCAACATAAATTCCATCAGATTTCTGGTCGAATCATACCAATCACATTTGAAAATCATAACTTTAAGATATACTGGTCCTGGGTATGAAGCTCGAAAAATTCTTTTAGTTATCCATAGAAATCAGGCTCTTCACTTGAGCCACAAGATGTTATGCCCTTAATACAAACTCCATAATTGCATTTGTTCTGTCTTATCCATGGTCATATGTGTGAAATATATATCTCCTGCAAAAATACATTGGCCAACAAGTAACTTTTATCATTGGGCCATGTATGAGTGCCTGCAACCATTTTGGATATAAATTCTCCTTTGAAGTATCCTCCACCTGATTTGTATCAACATAAATATTCAGTGTAAAATAAACTAAGTATTTGTCACAAATAATAATAAAACTTTACATGTGTTCGTAGGTTTGCAAATCTCTGTTCTTTAAGCTTGATTAGATTGTCTTTAGTTATCCCATGCTAAGAAACATTCATACTCTCATCAAACAACCTACATAAAAAACCCACCATGACTGATGACAACATCTTAATATCCAGTATATGAAAATTCACTTTATGTGCCTTTAATTTTGTTTACCTTTCAAATGGTCTTAGCTCCTTGCAATTAAGCAGAGCATATGTATGTGCGATTTGGTTGTCTTTATCTTGAAGCCATAACTATTTTTCTCTACCGCTTCCCCTTCTTGGTTGAGAAAACAATGTATGGTATAGCACTACATTGATCATCATGACTTCCTCCATCATAGTGTCGATCTTTTGCTCGGGATTTTGTTTTTATGTCTAGTTCAAAGTAATAATAACTGAAAGTGGAAATTTCTTCGTTAATGTATTGTTCAACAATAGAACCTTCAACTCTTGCCTTATTTTTTACCTTTCCCATGTATCTTTCGAAAACATACATCCTTCGAAACTGAACAGGTCCTCAAAGTCTAGCTTCATGTGGCAAACGAATTGGTAAATGTTCCATAACATCAAAAAATATGTAGAGAAAATTTTCTCCAAACTGCAAAGAACCATGCATATTTTTTGATCTAATACTGGAACAATGTCTTTATGCAATGTTCTTGAACAAAGATTCCGATAAAACAAGCTAACACCTATGAAACAGATTACAAAATAAATTAGAATTATGTAAATATTAAAATTAATCAGAAAAATATTTTAGAACAGATCATAGACGTTTCTGAAAGTCTAACTAAGAGAACGCAACACTTCATTAGACATAACCAGAAGCAAAATTATTATCTAAAAGTCAAAGAAGCCTGTACGACAATGTCTAATAATGTATTAAAGTAATTAAAATTAAAAGATGAAAAATCATCTAGCCAACTAAAAATAGAGTATACAAAAAGTGTAACAGATCTAAGCCTAACTAAAGTTTATAACTTCATACTTTGTAACAAACATCGTAACATGCACAATTTTTGGTATATCAAAACTTGAAGAGGCAAAAGCAACTCATTAAAATTATAACCAGAGCACTACGAACTTAAATCAAAAGAGAGCATTATGAACTCAAATCAAAACAACTGCCTCAAAAAATAACTAAAATAGGGAAATGAACATAGAAAAAAATAAATTTAATCAAAAGTTATGTGTTTACCAGATACTGCTTCATGTAAAGATTTATCCATAAGTTCAACAAACACAACTGGATTCAGACGTTGCATTAGAACATGACAATCATGAATTTTTCTTCAATTTAAATTTTCTCGAGATAAATCAACACACTTGGATAGACTTGATGCATATGTAGGCATGGGCATTTTACCGGATACCAAACCCAAATCCAAACCCGACCTGAAAACCCCGACTCTGAATCCGAACCGAAGTAGCAAAATACCCGATCGTTTTTTGTATCGAACAAGTTTGGATACCCGAACCTGACCGGGTATATCCAAAACTCGAAACAGTACCTGAAGTCATCCGAACATATGTATACCTTAGTCTATATCTACATTTCTCATCCAAATTGTAATGAGTGATTATCCTTAACCAATTGTGGTTTAATTAATATTGTAAAATCAATACAAAACCACTATTTTCAAAACCTAAACGTATGGTATGTATGTATCTCCTTCATAAACATGAAAGATTAAGGCACCATCTTTTATCTTCTTTCCCTACAAAATCTTATTCTCAAATATTTTTCTTTTCACGATACCAGTATGGTTTCTAAGAGACATTAGTCATATCAATGATCACCACCATAAATGTCACTCTTGTAACCAGAGCCAATTCACACCATATTGTCATTTTTCACCGAGGAGTAGTTTCCATCCATAGAGTTGTCTTGTTACTCTCGATCGTGTTACTCAACCGTGTTACATAACACAAACGAGAGGATGAAGAGTTTTTTATTCAAGAATCATGTGTCTTTAATTCTTTTATCAAAACCTTCAATTTTTGGTTATATCCGAAATATCCAAACCCGAATTAAAAATATCTGAACCCGACCCGAAGTGTAGAAATATCGAATGTGTTTTTTATCCCTATACCAAAATACCCGAAATCCTAAATACTCAAACCGGACCCGAACCCGAACGCCCACCCCTATGCATATGCATCAGAAAACTTAACATCTTTTTCCAGCCATTTTTAAAAAGCTGTTTTGCATCGTCTTGTAGTCTGAAAATTGGGACGGGGACCTTACCATCAGCTGTTAGGTGTAGATCTTTCCTATTACAATACTCTTTCAAATCAAGTCGTGGTTTGATGCCATCCTTTATTTTCCCTCAACATTCAGAAGAGTATTAATGTTATTATCGAGAAAATTATTTTCTGTATGCATCACATCAAGATTGTGCCGAAGTTTATGATTCTTCCAATAATGTAACTCTACAAAATGCTTTGCTTGTGCAATTTGTGAATTTCAGCATAGCCTTTTAACCGCCCATGGTTTCATCCGCAGTCAAATGTTTTTTTTTGCAAACCATTTACTTTGTTCCATATTTCCTCGCTTGTCAGAAACTAAGGTCGAGTACCGCTCACAACCCTTCCCTTTTTAATTTTTTTCTTATTACGCCGATATTTATGATCTGCGGGTAGAAAGCGACTATGACAGTCAAACCAACTTGTTTTATACCGTTCTCCAAGTGGAATGCATCAGTATGGTCCAAATATTAAGGACATGTCAATCGACCATGAGTTGTCCATCCAGAAAGCATAACGTAAGAAAGAAAGTCACTTATTGTCCACATAAGCACAACTCGGAGGATAAATTTCTCCTTAGTAGAAATATCGTAGGACTCAATCCCATTAAACCACAAATCCTTCAACTCTTCTACCAATGGTTGAAGAAAAATATTGAGACTTCTCTTAGGATGATTAGGACCAAAAACTAGAACAGTTAGAAACATATATTCTTGTTTCATGCACATCTCCGGTGGCATATTATATGGAGTCAGAATTACAGGCCATAATGAATAGTTATGTCATTACATACCAAATTGATTAAAACCATATGTGCATAAGGAAGGTAAATATTTCTTGACTCAGATGCAACATCAGGATATACCCCATGAAAATGTTTCCATGCTTCTCCATCAGAAGGATGACACATTTCTCCACCATTCATTGAATGTTCTGCGTGCCATCTCATGTCTATTGCAATATTATTAGACTGGTATAATCTCTTCAATCTATCTCCAACTACCAAATTAAACATTTGGTTGTATGCAACTTATTTCTGTCGAGACTTTTGGGTGGGACGAAATCTGTCTTTCTTGCAAAATATACAGCTTTTTATATATTCAGAATCTTTCCTAAACAGCGTATAATTATCATGGCAAATATCAATTTTCTGACAAGGTAAACCCAAAAACCAAATAAGATTCTTTATATCATAGTAAGAATTCACTGAATTTTTACCTTGTGACAAATACTTTTGTATAATCGGAGAAATTGAATCTATTCAATTTTGAGGCAAATTATAATTTGTCTTCAAACTCATGAGCCGAGCTGCTAAAGAAAGTTGTGAAAGACCTTCACAGCCATCATAAATTGGATGTTGGCAGCATCCAAAACATCATAAAACCGTTTGGCCTCAACATTAGGCTCTTTTTCCATGTTCTCGTCGCATGAAGCTTCCTTATTACTATATGCATATGCATCTGAAACCATTAACACATAAGGATTCACTGGTTCCATTCCAAAGTCAAAATCAGAAGCATCTTCACTAGCAACTATATTAGGCGAATTTTTTAGAATATTATAGTTTTCTCCGTGAGAAATCCAAACAAAGTAGTTGCTTGTAAAACCCCTATTATATAGATGACTCCATTCAATTTTTTCTTCCAAGAATCATCCATTTTCACACTTTAAACATGGACAAAATAGCTTTCCATTCTCGAGAAATAGAGGTTGATTCTTTTCAAATTTCATAAAACTCTCTAACCCTTGGTAAAAAGTTTCTGAAACTTGATCAGTGGTGCAATCGATTCTTTCATACATCCACTGCCTTGTAATTTTAATATCATTATTCAATGACATTCTGCTCTCTAGTAGATAGCTTCTACTTCCTTTTTCTTGACAGAAAATAGCTTATAAAGCCCTCTTTTTCTTCTCAACGATTATCTTTTCAACCAACACAGTATTTGTATTTCTATCTTTATCGTAACTAGACTCTTTTCTAATATATCTTAAAGGTCGTATGTCTGCTATAAGAGGTTAGAATTCCAATTAATAATATGAACAGGAAATAATAAAGTGTATGCAAGATAGTTATGCACTAAATACAAGAATAAAACATTGACTTATATATTTTGTAAAAGAATTTTCCTTTTTAAATATTGTTTTTTTTTCATATAACAATACATTTATAGACCCATCTTGAAACGAATCATGTAACGGTTGAGAAAGAAAATTGCAAATAACCATAAATGTCTTTATTTGGTGTTAATTGACGAATTGATTTGAGTCACTGTTACGTAACAACACAGAGACTCATATTGACGTCACATGTTCGTATGCAAGTGTGATTACTATATAGTCACATTACTGTCATGATTGAAGATGTATGGTGAAGAAGATGATGTAGCAGAGCAGAAGTAGTTCATGAAGTGTGACATGGACTACTGCATCAGAGAGATGGATCATGAGAAGCACGTGTGAAGACAAATGCAAGAAAAGGAAGGTGCCTTTAGTAAAGATATGAAGATATTTATCAAGGCGTGGGCGTTAAGAAAAAGGAGTGAAGAATAAGCAACCGATGAAGAAAAGAAGAAGGTTGTCTTATTCGCAGAAACAGAAAATGGAAAGTTTCCATTAGGTAGCTTTAGGGTTTTTCTCTCTAGGTATAAAGAGAGAGTCGACTGGGTTGTAGTCGGCCAACACATGAGGTGATATTCTAACAAGAAAGAGTCTTGTGAAACCGAGCAAGGTAGGCAAGACACTTGAAGAGTTAGAAGCAATTCATCGACTAGGGTAAGTCGTGAATTGATTAGGCTAGTTAACAAGTCAAGTTGTTCTTGAGCTTTGTTTAGAATTGCTTTTCAAAAGAACCTGTATGTGCTTTTAAAAAGATTTATCTAGTCGTATTTTCTTGGAAGAATAACTCTCGGATTACTGTGTGTTCTAGTTTCTGTACTACTAATCTTGCGCTTTCAATTGGTATCAGAGCAGGTACTTGTGTTTTTTTAAAACAGGTAAGGATCCTGCGGAATGGACAACTTCAAAGAGTTGGTGGCGCACTCCAAGGTGATCTTGGAAGTAGGAAACTATGGGTTCTGGAAAGCCAGAATGAAGGCGACGATCAAAGGTATTGATCCACTTGCATGGAAGGCAGTTGAGTCTGGGTGGAAGCATCCTGTTGCATGAGGTGAAGATGGTAAAGATGTACCCAAACCCGAAGAACTGTGGACTGAAGATGAGAACAAGTTTGCCAAGTTCAATGCAAGAGCACTCACGGCCATCCACTGCAGTGTTGCGAGGAAACAGTTTGAGTTGATTCAGGGATGTGAGTCAGCGAAAGAAGAATGGGATATTCTTCAGAAGCACTTTGAAGGAACTACAAAGGTGTTAAGCTCGAGAAGAGACATGCTGGATACTAGGTTTGAAGATCTGAAGATGGACGAGAATGAATCAATTGCTGATTTCAGTTCCAAGCTAAGCTCATTGTCCCAAGAAGCACTCACACTCAGGAAAAAATACAAAGAGAAGAAAATGGTGAAGAAGTTCTTGAGGTGCCTTCCTGAAAGGTTCAGAGGCCACAAATCAGCCATGGAAGTAGCTCTCAACACTGATGACATAAGCTTCGATGAGGTAGTGGGTATGATGCAAGCTCATGATGAAAGAGAAGCTAGTTCTTGCCAAACAAGCAGAAGATCTCAGACAGGAAGTGATGGCTGAGAAGAAAATCACCATGGAACTACAATCGGAGTTAGATCAGCAATACAAGAAGATCAAGATGCTAACGGGCACTAAGCAGCTGGACAAGATTTTGTCTCAAGGGAGAACAGAGAATTATCACATGGGACTGGGATACACTGAAAGATCAAGTAACACCACAGGCATGACCAGCTTTGTGTCTGGAGCGTTTGTTCACACTAAGGAAACTGAGACAAGAATTCCAACAAGACAAACGGTTGGATGCCATTTTGTGGGAAGTTGGGTCATTACAAAAGGTTTTGTCAGAGGTATCTCGAGAAGATCAGACAATTGTGGAATCAACGGAAGTTCTGGAGAGTTGGGAACACAAGTCGAGTATGGATAAGGAAGTCAGACTTGTATTCTTTGATTACTACAGGATCTGGCTTACGCTGTAGCATAGCTTTGGCTACAGAGGATGATGATGCAGAAGAGTCATGGTACTTTGATAGTGGCTGCTCAAGGCACATGACATGGAATGCTGAGTACCTAGATAACTTGAAAAAGGTGAAAAGTGGAAAGGTCACGTTTGGAGATGGAGGACAAGGATCCATCAAAGGGAAAGGTGCTACAAACGATATTGAACTACCTAAGCTGGTGAACGTATACTTTGTCAAAGGTCTGAAGGCAAATTTGATCAGCGTGAGTCAACTATGTGATGAAGGACTCTCAGTGCTATTCACAGCTATAGAATGTCGAGCCATCAACAAGCATGGGGTAACTGTTCTACAAGGGATAAGAGCTGGCAGCAACTGCTACATGTGGGAAAAGAAGACTAAGTGTATGAATGCCTTCTATGATCAATCCTCACAAGATAATGTTGAAATTTGGTATCAACGTCTAGGCCACATGAATCTGCGTAACATGGCAACTCTAGTCAACAAGAATATGATTCGTGGAGTACCTCAGCTTCAGATGAAAGAGAAGATCGTGTGTGGAGATTGTAATCAAGGGAAACAAGTAAAGGTACAACACAAGAAGGTCCCGAATGCACAAACCTTGGCCCCCTTGGATCTAGTTCGCATGGATTTAATGGGACCGATGCAAATCGACAGTATTGGAGGGAAGAAGTATGTGTTTGTACTAGTTGATGACTTCACAAGATTCACATGGGTCAGATTCAAGAGAGAGAAGTCAGAAACCGTGGTAAGCTTCAAGATTTGGGCACTACAGTTGATCAATGAGAAAGGAGGAATCAAGAAGATACGCAGTGATCATGGAGGAGAGGTTCAGAATGAACTAATGACGGAATTTTGTGAGATGAAAGGAACAGCTCATCAGTTCTCAGCTCCCAGGACACCACAACAAAACGGTGTAGTAGAGCGAAAGGATAGGACATTGCAAGAGATGGGCAGGGCGATGATACATGGTAACAAGATACCTCAAAGGTTTTGGGCTGAGGCACTAAGTACTGCATGTTACATCATCAATAGGGTGTGCTATATCTTGAACGACAAGAACTACCTAGGAAAGTTTGATTCAAGAAGCGATGAGGGCATCTTCCTTGGTTATTCAGGAACTAGTACAGCATACCGAGTGTTCAACAAGCGATCTGCCATGGTTATGGAGTCAGTGAATGTGGTATTTGATGACTTGTCAGTGATCAGCTGGGATGACAATGAATCTGATGAAGAGACAGAGACATCAGAGATCAGAACGAAAGAAGAAGTATCTGAGATCACTGAATCAGAAGGTGATGCACCAACTGGAGTACTCCAGCAAGTACATCGTAATCATTCTGCTGACGATGTGATTGGAGGGTTAGATGAGGGACGAAAGACTCGTGGCAAGGTGATAAACTTCCGAGAGATGGCCCAGTTTGCTTGCTTTGTATCTTCCATTGAACCAAAGACACATAATGATGCACTACGTGACGAATACTGGATTGTGTCAATGGAGGAGGAACTGGAGCAGTTCGTAAGGAATGATGTGTGGGAACCTGTGCCCAGACCAGAAGGAGTAAAATGTCGTGGGAACAAGATGAATTTTCAAGAATAAGACTGATGAGCATGGAGAAGTGGTTCGGAATAAAGCGCGATTGGTGGCACGAGGATACATCAGGGGAAGTGTAGACAAGACATTGTTGTTTTATGGAGAAAGATAAGAAAATCATCATTGTTCAGATCTACGTGGATGACCTTATCTTTGGAAGTACTTCACAGTCAATGGTGGATGAACTCGTGAAGAGTATGACTGATGAATTCGAGATGAGTATGTGCAAGATATCAAGTCAAGCCTAAGGTATCGCACTTGGATGCAGTAAAGCGAATCATCAAGTACGTCAAAGGAACGGAGAGCTTGGATGTGTATTACTTAAAAAATTCAAACAAGAACTTGGTGGGGTATTGTGATGCGAATTGGGCCGGATGTGCTGATAACAGGAAAAGTACCAGTGGAGGATGTTTCTTTCTTGGAAACAATCTTATCTCGTGGCTGAGCAAAAAAGCAAAACTCTGTTTCACTCTCTACGGCAGAAGCAGAATACATTGCCATGGGTAACTACTGCTCACAACTTATCTGGATGAAGCAGATGTCAGCTGATTATGGAATGCACTCAGGTCCCTTCCTTGTGTATTGTGACAACAAAAGTGCATTTGATATCTCAAGGAATCCGGTCCAACACTCAAGGACGAAGCACATTGACATCATGCACCACTTCATTAGAGAATTAGTTGAAGACAATCAGGTAGTAATCGAACATGTAGTTACTAATTTGCAGGTGGCTGATATATTCACTAAATCTCTTGAATTTAATCGTTTTATCACACTAATAAATGCAATTGGTGTGTGTAACCTTGATTGTTGAGTCAAGTTGTGCAGAGAGTAGTGCAGGTGCTGGTTCGGTATGTACATATGATTCAGATTGGTTTTGGAACCTGAGAACGCTGTGGAAAAGAGCTGCTTGGTATGCCGTCAATACTGTAATGGTACATGTTTCACGTCAATCTGTGGCCCCTCCCCCCTCTCATTAAAAAAAAGAGAGCCAGAAATATTTCAAAAAGATGCTCAATAAAAAAAAGGGGAAAAGAAAAAATTGATAGATTCAAGATGGGAAATAACATGGGTTTCACAGCACGAGATAAAGAATGAAAACCATCAGTATTGATGAAGGCATAACAATGTGAAAGCTAGCCATAAAAAGACAATCGGGTGCACCAGAGTATAAGATCTAGAAAGAGTTATATGTACAGCCTGAATCAAGCACTGAGTCAACTCATGAAGCACATCACATAAATGGTAAATAAACTGATCTAATGCTTTATATTAATCTTGAATCAGCCAATTGTGAGTTGTGACTCGTGTTTTATTACTACCTTGAGAGTCTGATGATACAACATTAATTCATGAATGTACCTAATGATTATATGTTTGGATGAGAGAAATCAAATGTTGTAGGCGTACAAAGGAGAGGATAAAAGGTCAGAGACTAAAAGTGCAATATCAGAAGAGTTGATTCTGTTCCATTCTTTTAAGGGAAGTAGTGGGGCACAAACCCTGAAATTTCTCCATCGTGCTTAAAACCCCAAACTCCCAGCCTCTCTCTCTATCTATCGCAAATCGAGCAAAGAAACCAACCTCTAAAATGGGAAAAATCAAGAACTCAGCGCAACAAGGCGAATCATCCAAGGTAGAGCAACATGCAGAGGCTGAAGCAAGTCGGAGGTCACTCTCTGATGGGGAACCCGACTCACCTCCGCCGAGAAACGATCCACCTGTGTCTACGGCTCTTCCAGAAGTCACCGAGGAGCTTGAGTCCTTCAACACTGCAACTGAGAAAGGTCAATCGGAGGCAAGTGATGAAAGGACTCCTGGTCTTGAAACAGACTCAACTATCAAAGATCCTGTAGCAGATCCGAAGCCCCAGAAGGAATATCCAAGTGCTGATGTGCCAGCTGCTTAGACCGGAGATAAATCGCCGGATGATACATGTGAGCATTCTCTGCCCCTAGTTCTTGTAGACACGAAAAAGACTATGAGTGAAGGAGAGTAGAAAGAAAAGAGTGCTGACGCGGCTGGGGTTACGCTCTGGGAAACAGAGAAAGAAAGGGGAAACCAGTACACCGACCCAATCTCAGTTCCTCACACCCGAAGATGCAGCCAAATCTCCATATTTGGCCAAGGAAGCAGGAGGCTCAGCCCGGATGGGAGCCAAGAAGTCAGGAGACCAGACTACTGAAGCAATGCCAAGTCCTCTAAAGAAGAGGTATGATCAGTTTCTAAAACGTAAGGTAATTGCTGAACGAACTATCGATATGAAGGAAACTGATCAGTGGGGATACTTAGCGGTCATTAAGAAGGGGTCAATGGAATCAACTGTCTCTTCTCTTGGTGTTTATGTTGAACAAGTCATTGCTGAGTTCTATGATGGGTTGCCAAGTGTGAAAACCGAAGCAGGTGCTGAGGAAGTGAGTGTCATAGTAAGGGGGCATGTGTACAAGTTCTCCCCTGCCATCATCAACAGTGTCTTAGGCTGGGAGCCACTCACAGAAGAAGAAGAGGAGACAGAGACGACGATGGATGAAGCTTCAGCAACTGACTTGGCATCGTTCATCACTGGAAACACAAGGAAAGAATGGGATGGTCTTACCACAGCAGATCTCACACCGTGCTATGGCGCTTTGATGATTATAGTAGCATACAATTGGATCCCCTCTACTCACAAGACTCACGTATCTCTTGGGAGAGCAAGGTTGATCTACAAGATGGCTCATGGTGTTCGTGTTGATTTAGGTACGATGGTGTTCAAACAAATTATCAATCTTGGAGTTACTCAACGCAATGATGCACGTTGGTTGATTTTCCCTCGGTTAATCATGGGACTTCTCCAAGCCCAGCATGCGGTTCCATCCTACACCAGTGACAAGCTGGAACGTCCTGTAGCATACAAGAAGGATAAACGGGTGGGTGAGATCTATGAGCAGTGAGTAGCTAAAGGAAAGGGATCAGCTAAAACTGAACAAAAGAGGAGCTCTGCTAGGACAGCACGATTGCCATCTTCTGCCTCAACTCCTGTTCCACGGACTGCTACACCTAGCTCGAGAACTGGACCACGTCGAGTATCTGTGTACGAGCTTGGATCAGTTTCCATACCTCAGGGATCACTTACCAGGGCTGAGTTGCAAGTGGCACTACAAGACACAACTCGAGCACTTCAGGCCTTAGCTGAGATTGCTCAGGATCTTCAGAGTGCTGTAGCAGGTAAGTACTGTTCTGTCTGTATCATATCTTACTGTCTCCTGTTATTTTTAATCCGTTTGCTCACAAGCAGGGGGAGAAGAAGAGGACTGAGATGTAGAAGACAAAGATTGTGGGGGAGCCTTGTTGTGTTATGCTTATTGCACTGTTATCTTGTTTTCTTTAAGACTGGCTAAGTTTTTGGGGGAGCATTTGCATATGCTATCTTTCTGGATATGCATTGAATTGCTTGAACCCTTTGTTTCTTTCTGGATAATCTAAGCATGTTTTTCTTTAACAGTCTTGATGTGGTTGAAATAACGCTTAGGCAGATATACTAGTGGTATTTGGGGTTGCCATGTCTTCTATCTCAGGTACTTGTGAGACGACGAATTAAAAAGGGGGAGATTGAAGATGTATGGTGAAGAAGATGATGTAGCAGAGAAGAAGTAGTTCATGAAGTGCGACATGGACTACTACATCAGAGAGATGGATCATGAGAAGCACGTGTGAAGACAAATGCAAGAAAAGGAAGGTGCCTTTAGTAAAGATATGAAGATATTTATCAAGGCGTGGGCGTTAAGAAAAAGGAGTGAAGAATAAGCAACCGATGAAGAAAAGAAGAAGGTTGTCTTATTCGCTGAAACAGAAAATGGAAAGTTTCCATTAGGTAGCTTTAGGTTTTTTTTCTCTAGGTATAAAGAGAGAGTCGACTGGGTTGTAGTCGGCCAACACATGAGGTGATATTCTAGCAAGAAAGAGTCTTGTGAAACCGAGCAAGGTAGGCAAGACACTTGAAGAGTTAGAAGCAATTCATCGACTAGGGTAAGTCGTGAATTGATTAGGCTAGTTAACAAGTCAAGTTGTTCTTGAGCTTTGTTTAGAATTGCTTTTCAAAAGAACCTGTATGTGCTTTTAAAAGGATTTATCTAGTCGTATTTTCTTGGAAGAATAACTCTCGGATTACTGTGTGTTCTAGTTTTTGTACTACTAATCTTGCGCTTTCAATGATCGTTACGTATATAACTATAGTAACAATTATGTCTCAAGTTGTGACAAAATCTTTAGACTGCTTACATCATCAGAATATTGTGACAAAACAACTGCGGAATTACGACAAAAAAAAAAACAGAGTCACAACAATGTATTTAAAACTTCACTAAATTGTGACGGAGACAGTTCGTCTCAAGATGTAGTCACAATACCTACTTTTTATTGTAGTGCATCCTATGTTAAGAACTCAGACCAAGCTGATGATATATTCACCAAAGCAACATCTTCTAAGGTGTGTGATACACTTCATTACAAGATCGGCTAATCGGATCTCCACCCAGCCTATCTTGAGAGGAATGTTGAGATGAAGCATGTTGAAGACAACAAACATACACCAAGAACAAGGAAGACAAAACAAAGAAGTCAAGTGAAGTCTGCAGGACATTAGAAGACATAAGAAAGAAGTCAGGTGAAGTCAAGTGAAGCATGTCTGTGGAAAAAATCTTCTCATTCTCACCAACAATTGGCACTTTATGTTTACTTTGATGACAACCACATACTTGGTGGTTAAGTCACAAGTTAATTCACAAGCCACGTGTTTCTTATCTCCTGTATATTTATTTGTTGTAACTTCATATCTTTCAACTTAACAAGAACAATAAGAATTACACATAGATCATCTACTCTCTTAGTGGAATCTTTCACTCATCTTCATCTTGTTTGTTGTTTAATTCTCAAACAAGTCATACTATGTTTCTCTAAATGTACAGGTCTCACAATAGTGAAGATCCTTAGGAATATATGGCTCATCCTCAAACAAGGAGGAGGCAACTTTTTGAGATCAGCCTCGACCTCATGACGATGGAGTACCGGGAGAAGTCCACAGCATGCTTCTGACTAACTAATTGCTTCCTCATTCTCGCACATAAGCAGACAATGATTTTTGGCACCATTGATAGTAATCAACATATCCTCAGTGTAGGTGTCAGCTCTTGCCTTCAGCTGGAAAATTTCATCGTACAACAAATATTTCTCCTTCTTTAGGGAAAGTATCCAACCTTTTTGAGCCAGTAAAAAGACCTCATCATATAGCATATGTACGACTTGAGAAAAGTATTACATATGAGATACACATTATTTTCCATCCTCAACATGAACTTGGAAAATAAGAGTTATAATGTTGGGAATGATATAATACATGAGCAATCATACTGGAAAGCAGTACGACATCTTACTAGTATCATGAGAAATTTATAAACCAACTAAGCATGAAAATTTCCTTCTTGTTTTATTATTATTTCGTTTGCTCCTTGAATCACTTCTATGGCAAAGGAATACATTAGCTTTCCTAGATCTTACATATCGACCTTTTTGGATATCTCTTCTTTGAATTGCTTATTCAGCTTAAGTAAAGTCCCCGTCACAAATAGGTCATCAACGTAAATGGCTATTAGCAAGAAGTTTTCTCCTTCATTCTTGCGGTACACTGATGGTTCACTCGTGCACTTCTTAAATGTCATTTCCTTTAGAACTTGATCAAGTTTAACACTCCATGCTCCAAGTTCTTGGCGTAACCCATACAAAGCTTTGTGCAACACATAAACTTGATCTTCTTCTCCTTTCTTTTCAAAACCTTCGGGTTGTGTCACATACACTAATTCCTTTAGCTCTCCAATTCAAGAAAGCAGTCTTCACGTCCAGATCATGAATCTCCCATATGTTTGTTTCTGCAAGGGCTATTAAGAGCCCTATAGTTCGAGACGTTCCACTGGTGAAAAACATTTATCAAAATTTATTCCTTGTCTTCGTACATAGCCTTTTGTCACAAGTCTCACATTATACTTGTTCACCACACCATCACCTTTTCTTTTAATCTTGTAGATACACTTTAACTCTATAGGTTTCACTCCAGCCGGTCTATCCACAAGCTCATATGTCTTGTTTCTTGTGATGGAAACCAACTCGGCTACCATAGACCCATTCTCTTACATGTACAGCCTCATGATAGTTCTCTGGCTCGCCATATACCGTGAGCAACAACATTGCACTTTCTTGATCTGCAAGTAACACATAATCATCGAGATACCTTGGTTTGGTTATGGTGCGGCCGTGTCTAGTCATCAACGGTTGACCACCACCGTCTTGGTTTGCATTGTGATCAATATCTTCTTCTTCATCCTCATCTTGTTTTATAGCTTCATGTTCATGATCATCATCTTGACCATTACCTTATTCTATATCATCCTTATGTGTAATTTTAAGTATACCTGGTTCACAATCTGCTTGGGTCGTTGTAGATTTCCAATCCTAAGCTTTCTTTTCATCAAAAATCACATCTCTACTCACCATCGTCTTTCCCGAGACTGAATCATAAATTCTATAAGCTCTGGAAACCGGCTCAGTTTCAAGATTGATCACACTCTTTGATCTCTCATCTAACTTCTTCAAATGAGTTACATTGATGTACGCATGTGCTAAACAACTGAATATTCTTAACTGCTCTATATTTGTTTTTTTCGATGTTAGACACTTATATGGTATTTGATCCTTCAAGGCTTTGTCGGAACTCTATTGGTGAGGCAAGTTTCATGTCATACTGATTCCCTCATAAGTAGTTCGGCATCTTCATTGCCTTCAGGATACTTGAAATAGCCTATTTATTACCAGTTTTAGACCATGTTATAGACTCTATTTAGGGTTGTTATGTGTGTCTTGGCTATGTTTTGAGGTCTTTAGAAGTCCATGTACGTTTTAGAGATATTTGGAGATACTTGGAGCTTTTGGAGAGGAATAATCCGTAGCTGATCATTGAAGATAATTGAAATACGAGATTACCCCCGATCGACGATACAACGTAGGCGTCGACCGATGTTACGTGACCAAGATCGATCGATGTTGCACATCTGCCATCGATCGATGTGCAGTTCGCAGAAAGCCGACTTTCAAGCCCAAGTTAGAGACATGACACAAGATTACAAGACTACCCTTGGACGAGTTTTGACCGAGACTTTAGGGTTTTATTTATACTTTATGTATTGGACAATGCTAGGTGTGCTAGAGTTAAGGGGGCAAGAGTTTTTGTGTGTGTGCTAGCATTTCCTAGTGTGTTCTAAGTGTGCTTTGAAACCCCATTATTTTAACTCTGCATTTTATTCAGATTATTATTCTTACTTTAATTATGTTTGAGTAATTGTCAAATAGGTTTAGGGTTTATTAATGGTATTGATGGATTAGCCAAACAATATAATTGTTAAGGTCATTATTAAATCAATTAAAAGAATTGTGTTTATTGCTTGTGTTGTAGAGTAGCTAACTAGAACCCTGATAATAGGATAGTTAGGCGCAAGCTAGAGCATGGTCTACTACCGGAATATATTCTGTTGAGCTAGGTTGCTAGAAAAAAACAAGAGTTGATTTAGTCAATCTAGTGAACTTATCGAATTAGATAATAACGCTTGATTCAAGAATCCATCGATCGACACATGATCACTGCCATCGATCGACGGTCAATCCGTGTCAACAAGCGAGAGCTGAGACATTAGACTTGGTCAATTGATTAGGCACGCATGCGAGAGATGGTGTCTTTTACATTAGATTTCGAGTTCCATGATTAAATACCTCTAACTTCTATCTACTATAATCCACTTGCCTTAAACCCTAGATCTAGCATATTTCCATATTTACATTACTAGCCTATTTCCATATTTACATTTTTAGCATATTTCCATATTTACATTATTAGAATATTTCCATACTTTTATTATTAGCATATTTCCATATTGCATCTATACCTTATAATACGAAATATCTCCTTGACCTAATTACTTGTTACTAATATATATAGTTACCTAGCTTAGCCTTTAGAAATAATAAATATATTGTGTGTCTTTGTTCTATGTGGATTCGATCCCTAAGTACTACACCTGATCTCTCTTGACAAGAGTATTATTGCATTGTGTGTTAAGATTAAGGGTTAGTCTGACAGTTGTTTGTTTAGGATATTATTACCGTATTTAAAACATAAATATACACTCACGTCAAATTTGGCACCGTTTCCGAAGAGCATTGATCGCCATTAGATTTATTTTTTAGGACTTAGTCTAGGTTTGTTACTTTCAAGGTTACTGATTTTTCTTTTTCTTTGTTTTCCAGGTGCATGAAAAAAAGTACCAGGAGCAACAAAGGACAAGACTTACTGTTCTTTGACCCACAGAAACTCGAACGCACGATCTGCAAAGAAACACGACACGCATCGATCGACGGCATACCTTCATCATCGACCGATATATCTTTACGGGAAGCATCAATCATCATCAGAACTCAACCATCGACCGATACCAGATCTTTAGCATCGACCGATATTGATCATATACCATCGATCGACAGCACCTCACCCGCATCAAGCGAAAACAGCAGACAAATTCAAATGGCTACGCTTATAATTGTGGTTCAGAATGAGAATGGAGACTTGCATGACCTCAACGGTCATCTGCGTAATGAAGCAGGTCAAAGGATAGACAATCAGGGGGCTATAATCCCTGATACATAAGCATAAGCTAATACCCAAGCTATCAAAAGTGTAGAAACTTCAAAACCAACCAGGAGACCATGGATCCAATTTATGTTTGACAAGATACTGAGGGAACAACAAAAGATGATGGTGGATTTCAATGACAAGTTAGATATCCTGTACCTACACCTAAACACAAAAATCGAAGATATCAGCATCCGCGTGGAAAAGTTGGAAAGTCAGATGACACATAAAACTCTTGCGAAATACAAAGTTATGGTCAAAGAAGAAGAAGAGATTGGGCAGAAGCATCACGTCAATGTTGTGATTGATGATGATTTTTGGGTAGAAGTGAAAAAAGAGATGCCGCAGAAGAAAGGAAATCTAAGTTTGTTGATCAGATCACAAAAGCATCGATTGATACAAGCCACTACGAATCGATAAACCTTCCCTCACGAGATTGTGTAATGATGCAGAGCTTCAGGCCACATGTTTATGCGATTACGAATGTAATGAGGAATCAGTAGATGGAGCATCGATCGACACCAAACCCCTAGAATCGATCGACAGTTTTGCACATAAGTAATCGATCGACACCCACCCTTCAACATCGCTCGATACCCATACCCCAAAACCGATCCACACCCACCATGCTGGTTCCGATTATAACCCAGCCTACCTCGAATACGATGAAAACTATAGAGAAAAAGAGCTGATTGAGTACCGAGGGCTTACTATGGAAGAGGCAGGAGTTTTTCATGTTCCCCATGAACCTGGAAAATCGGCATCGATCGACAGGAACCATACGCTATCGATCAATACTGAGCACGAAGCGGAAATCGAGCATGTTTCAGCATAAGAACACGACAGAGAAGCTAGTTATCTACAACCAAATGAGTTTGGTATTATCAGATATCCAGATGGTCACGCAAGAGCTATGGATGGTAGAGTTCCAAACATCACAAAGGAGGATGTAGCAGATATACTTGCAATGGCCAACGGAGATGGAAACCCTTTTGGGAACCGGTCTGATTATATAGCATCGATCAACAACAACCATAGAACATCAATCGACACCAATTGGGCACACCAAGATACGGTGAAGTCTACGAAGAGTATGATTTAGATTATGATGAGAATGAACCTGGCTGGATAATGGACGCGGGAGTAGGCAATCCAGCATCAACAATTGGCCTATCTTGGCCATCAAACGACATCAAACGTAAACCAAACCCTTCACTTGGACCAGAAGAACATAAGTGGTTATCTCAGACCCGATGAGTTTGGAATTTTCAGAGATGTAGAAGGACGTGCATGAGGTCTTTATGGGAGAATTATAACTCTACCAAAGAAAGATGTAGCAGACGCCCTTCTCATGGCTGGACGATCAGGATATTTATTTGGACAACCGCAACGGCCATCGATCGACGCACATGTACCATCATCGATCGACAACACGGAGTAGAAGCAGGAGACATACAACAGAGCAGAGATTGATGATATTGTGCATGACATCTACCAAGTTCAGAAGATGTCAACAGATGAATTCTATATGAGGCTTGATGACGTTTACTATACTATAGATAAATGCCTCATGAATTTGACTACACGCATGAATGAGATGAAGCAAGACATGGATACTTTTCAGAGACAGTATGCGAGTAGACCCGATGGATTGACATCAATCGACGGCAACACCTTGCCATCGATCGATACTGAGTTCGACAGACATAAGTTCACAGCAGAACGCTACTTAGAAGAAAGTTTCTCTGATATTGTTTTTTCTGAGTTCCTGATGAAGGTAGATGTTTCTCAGCAACTAGAGAAAATTTCAGACACTACAGCTGCCAGACTTAGAATGCTCCAGCGCAGTATTGAAAATCTACAAAGAAGAATGCATTCAATGGAGGTTACTAAGGAGATCATAAAGAACGAGAAAATCCGAGGAGATGAGGCAATCAGAAACTTCATTGGTATATGGTTTCAGAAGAGCAACAAATATGGAGCCACTTGTTTTCCAAGTGTTGATCAACCTCCTTTCTAGTCAGAGCATTCACAATGTCGAACTTATGACTCTAACCAAGCGCTAAGTGGGAGGCAACCCACTGTTTAGTAAGTTTTAATTAGTTTTTATTCTTCATTTATTACTAATTTCGTATTTATTTATTTATTTCAGATACTTTAAAAAAAATACCGAGGAAGACAATCTTCATAGAGCATCGACCGACACTTGATCAGTACCGATCGACGGAGTAAGCAATGCGTCGATCGATATGCACTTAACTGTGTCGATTGATGATCACCATCAGCGAACAGGTGTATCAGTTTTTCCTTGTTAAAATTGGTCCTTATGATTTATTTCTTCCCCAATATTAGACGGTATAACACTGACGATGGTGTTGTTTAAGTATGGGGGGAGATATTATTTTATTGTTATATTTTAAGTTTTATAAGAAATAGAAACTTTTTGGTTTAGTATCGATCGACACCCATATCCCACCATCGATCGAAGCTCTCTTACAGAGAGAGGTATCGAGTTCTATACTTAAGCTAATTACTTATTATTTTATTTTTTTCTACCCAATCCGGGGCGGATTACACTGGAGACAGTGTAATTTAAGTCAGGGGGGTTCGCTAATCCTATTTGATTGTTTTTTATTGTTATTTATATCTATAAAAGTTTTTCAAAAAAGGTTTATTGAGTCAAGAAGGAGACTATGATCTATATTTATTATTGACTAATCATGTTATAAGCACCATTCTTAGAAGATTATTTGCAGAGATTACTATAGATACCAAAGTGGATAATCATGCCACATTATCACACTTGCTTAGAAAGTTTGGAGGAACCGAAGCTGATTTCCAACACTAATCCTGAAACTATTTGCTTGCTTTGGGATTTGGTATACATTGGATCGGATTCTTTCTGCAAGTCTGGAAGGTAAAAGTATGTGTGCTTCTGATTCCCCTCTCTCTCCCCTTCAGATAAAAAAAAGGAATCGAACAGGATTTGGTGGCTACAACCATTAAAGCTTGATTCATATGATCCTAGAAAGAGATAAAAAGGTCAAAAAGAAGTGAAAAGGGGATGGTGGCAAAAAACCATTAGGGCTTGATTCATGGAAGCCTATCCAAATATCTCAGTCAATTAAAAAAATAAAATGATAGCCTCAAAAGAAGGAAGCATTGACTGAGAAGAAGTGAGAATAGAGAGAGAGGAAAGGAATCAGAGAAGGCGGCCTGTGTTTTCAAATACTTGCAGAGGTAAGAGTGCATGTGTCCGTTGATCGATACTCCCAAGGTAAAGCCTGCACTTTTATTTTATGCAAAGAAATGAAATCAGTAGAGGGGCGAGTCAGACTAGTATTTGTTAAGTTGTTGGTAGAATGGATATGGTTGCTATAGTAGGATAGGGTATATAAAATTTCTTTGTGATTGGCTTGATAGGATGTGGTTGTAATAAAGCAAGGTGATAGTTATACTTAGACAATATGTGAGTCTTCGCTTTTCAGAACATCTTCCACAGCTTATTTGCTTGAGGACAAGCAAAAGGTTAAGTCTGGGGGAGTTGATATAGCCTATTTATTACCAGTTTTAGACAATGTTATAGACTCTATTTATGATATGTTATGTGTGTCTAGGCTATGTTTTGAGGTCATTACAGGTCCATGTACATTTTGGAGATATTTTGAGATACTTGGAGCTTTTGGAGCATTTAGAGAGGAAAAATCCGTAGCTGATCATTGAAGAGAATTGAAGTACGAGATTACCATCTATCGACGATACAATGTAGGCGTCGACTGATGATGCATTTCCAAGATCGATCAATGTTGCACATCTACCATCGATCGATGTCCAGTTTGCAGACCGGCGACTTTCAAGTCCAAGTTAGAGACATGACACAAGATTACAAGACTTTCCTTGGACGAGTTTTGACTTAGACTTTAGGGTTTTATTTATACTTTATGTATTGCACCATGCTAGGTGTGGTAGAGTTAAGGGGGCAAGACTTTGTGTGTATGTGCTAGCATTTGTTAGTGTGTTCTAAGTGTGCTTTGAAATCCCCCATTATTTTAACAATGCATTTTATTCAGATTATTATTCTTACTTTACTTATGTCTGAGTAATTGTCAACTAGGTTAAGGGTTTATCAATGGTATTGATCTATTAGCCAAACAATAGAATTGTTAAGGTTATTATTAGATCTATTAATAGAACTTTGTTTATTGCTTGTGTTCTAGAGTAGCTAACTAGAACCCTGATAATAGGTTAGTTAGGCGCAAGCGAGAGCATGGTCTACTACCGGAATCTATTTTGTTGAGCTAGGTTGCTAGAAACAAACGAGAGTTGATTTAGTTAATCTAGTGAACTTATCGAATTAGATCATAATGATTGATTCAAGAAACCATCGATCGACGCAGGATCATTTCCATCAATCGACGGTTATTCCGTGTCAACAAGCGACAGCTGAGACATTGGACTTGGTCAATAGATTAGGCGCGCATGCGAGAGCTGGTGTCTTTTACATGAGATTTTGAGTTCAATGATTAAATACTTTTAACTTCTATCTACTATAATCCACTTGCCTGAAACCCTAGATCTAGCATATTTCCATATTTACATTACTAGCATATTTTCATATTTACATTACTAGCATATTTCCATATTTACATTATTAGCATATTTCCATATTTACATTATTAGCATATTTCCATATTTGTATTATTAGCATATATTCATATTGCATCTATACTTTCTAATAAGGAATATCTCCTTGACCTGATTACTTGCTACTAATATATATATAGTCACCTAGCTTAGCCTTTAGAAATAAGAAATCTATTGTGTGCCTTTGTTCTCTGTGGATTAGATCCTTAAGTACTACACTTGATCTCTCTTGACAAGAGTATTATTGCATTGTGAGTTAGGATTAAGGGTTTATTTGACAGTTGTTTGTCTAGGATATTATTACTCTATTTAAAACATAAAAACACACTCACGTCAATACTTCTTGTCATACCCATTAAGGTTATGTTTCTCCTCTCCACAACACTGTTTTGCTGAGGTGTGTAAGGTGCGGTTAGCTGCCTTTTAACTTCATTTTCTTCAAAAAAATAGATTGAACTCAGCTGAAGTAAGCTCTCAACCTCTTCTTAAACCTATTGAATCGATCGAATACCTCACACTTCTCCTTCAATATTATAACCCACATATACCTGGAGAAGTCATCGATTAGGAAAAAGACATATCGATTATTTTCTGGCGTTGGTGGTGTGATTGTGATATAGCCTATTTATTACTAGTTTTATGCCATGTTATGGACTCTATTTAGGTTCTATTATGTGTGTCTAGGCTATGTTTTAAGGTCTTTATAGGTCCATGTACGTTTTGGAGACATATGGAGATACTTGGAGCTTTTGGAGCATTTAGACAAGAATAATCCGTAGCGGATCGTTGAGAGGGTCGAAGTACAAGATTGTCGTCGATCGACGCACTATCTTGACATATACCAATATTACATGACTACGGCCGATCGATGATGACCACTTGGCATCGATCGATGACTAATTCGCAGACAACTGATTTCAAGCCCAAGTTAGAGACACGACACAAGATTACAAGTTTACCTTTGGACGAGTTTTGACCTAGATTTTAGGATTTTATATTTATACTTTATGTATGGGGGCAGAAAATGAGACGTGGGCATACATACAGAGACATACGGTGCTAGGTTCTTTAGTATTTTATTTAGGGAGAAGATTCATAACTCCTTAGGAAGATTTGTATTGGAAACCCAAAATTTTATCTATGCACTATATTCAGATTATTATTCTTACTTTGATTATGTCTGAGTAGTTATCAACTAGATTTAGGGTTGAATGATATCAATCATGGATTAGCCCAAAAGTAGGATTCCTAGGTTAAGTTAATATCCATCAATTGAGTTATACTTAATGCTTGCAATCTAGAGTAGCTAACTAGGATCCCGAAAGTAAGACATGGACGACTATGAGAGTAGGTTCTGTGCCAGAATACACTCCATTGAACTAGGTTGTTAGGCGCATGCGAGAGCTCGTCTAATTAGCTTGGTGAACATATCAAATCTTGTTCACACTTCCTTCTGATTTCACCGTCGATCGACACCAGGCCTTAGCCGTCGATCGATGGTCTTTCCTTTTGCTCGCATACAAAAGTTAGAGTTAAAATGGTCAGAATAGTTAATATTTGAGTTCTAGAATATTTACATATTCGTGCTTCTTATTCCCTATAATTCATTAAGCTTGAAACTCTAGATCTAGCATACTTACATTTACATCTAGTTACATTATTAGCATATTTTCATATTTACATTATTAGCATATTTCCATAATTACATAATTAGCATATTTCCATATTGCATCTACACTAACCAATAAGAAACATTTCCTTAGATTGTTCACTTGTTACCAATATATATATAATCACCTAGCTTAACCTTTAGGAATAAGAAATCTATTGTGTGTCATTGTTCTCTATGGATTTGATCCCTAAGTACTACACATGATCTATCTTGGCAAGAGTATTGTTTTCTGTGTTACGATCAAGGGTTAATTTGCTAGTTAATTGTTTAGGATATTTATACAATGCTAGAACAGTAAACACCACCATGTCAAATTTGACGCCGTTGCCAGGGAGCATAGATTAACATTAGATTTAATTTCTAGGGTTTAGTCTTGATTTATTTTATTATCAAGTTACTTATTTTGCTTTTCCTTTGTCTTTGAGGTGCATGCAAAAGAGTACCGAGAGCAATAAAGGACATGAATTACTATTCTCAGACCCATAGAAACTCGAACATACGATCCGCAAAGAAAGACGACTAGCATCTATCGACGGCATACACTTCTTTACGGGTAGACCGACATTGATCACTTAGTATTGATCGAAAGCATCTCACCCACATCGATCGAAGACGGCAGACAAGTTCAGATGGTTGCACCTATAATTGTGGTTCAGAACGAGAATGGAGACTTGCATGACCTCAACGGTCATCTGTGTAATGCAGCAGGTCAAAAGATAGACGATCAGGAGGCTGTAATCCCTGATACAGAAGCATAAGCAGACGCTGCAATAGCTCAACCTGAAGTTAACGCCCAAGCTGCTAAAGGCATGGAGATTTTGAGACCAATCAGAAGACCATGGGTCGAATTTATGTTTGAGAAAGTACTGGAGGGACAGAAGAGGATGACTGTGGGCTTAAATGAGAAGGTAGATTTCATGTACCTCCACCTAAACACAAAAATTGAAGACCTCGACACCCGTGTGGGGAAGCTGGAAAGTCAAGTGACTCATGCGAGTGAAGTCCTTAACAAATACGAGGCTATTGTTAGAGAGAAGGCAGAATCTGGACTTAAACATCACGTCAATGTTGTGATTGATGATGATTTCTGGGTAGAAGTCAAGAGAGAAAAGCCTTAAAAGAAAGAGTTCCGTATATAAAACCGATTTTGTTAGGCTGCCCACACCGGCATCGATCGACACATGATACTGAGAATCAATCGACGGTTCCTGTTGACTTCACAGAATCGGGAATGGCTTCGTGCGTTGTTCGACGCAGAGATCGTACAATCGATCAATGGTACCAAGTGAAAAAACGAGGTCATCAACAAAAGGTCACGAATACGACAACTCCAGAGCAGAAGATGGATGCATCAGAGCCTTTGATGGTTGATAAGGCTACCGAGAGTCATTCTAGGAAAAAGCCAAGAATTATTTTGAAGAAAAAAATGATCCTGGAAGTTTGTGGGACCATGTATGATCAAAGGCCACGAGTTTCCCAACGCCCTTTGTGACACTGGATCATCAGTGACATCATACCCAGAGCTATGGCGGAGAAGTTGAAACTGAGAATGGAACCTTCAAGCGATTCTTTCATTTTTGTGGAATTCTCTAGAGTCGATCCAGGGGTAATTTGCAGAGATGTCCCACTGCAAATTCAGGACGTCTTAGTTCTGATAGACGTCCATGTGATGGACATACAGATCAATTGGAACACGTCTTTGTTACTTGGAAGAGATTTCATGGCCACCGTAGGAGCCATTTTTGACATGAAGAAGAACAGGTTGTGCCTTTCCTTGATTGACCATAATGTGTGTTATGAGATTTATAAGAATGAACATAACCTCACGAAATTGTGTAGTGATGCAGAGCTTGTGACCACATGCTTCTGCAATTACGAGTTTGGTGAGGAATCAGAATAAGGAGCATCGATCGATATCCAACCCAACCCATCGATCGGCAACCATACAATTCAACAATCGATCGACACCCACCCTATCGTATCGATCAACACTCAAACATCCGAACAAGCCCACACATACCATGGGGGTTTCAGTTACAACACAACCTACCTCGAGTAAGAAAAAGACTACAAAGACTAAGAAACATTTGAATACCGAGGGATTGCTATGGAAGAGGCTTGAGTTATTCAGGTTTCCCATCAACTTGGGAAATTGACATCGATCGACGGCCACCATACACTGTCGATCGATACTGACAATGAACCAGAAACCGAACAAGATTCAACTGCAGAACGCGAAATGGAATATGGTTATTTACAACCAGATGAGTTCGGTATTATGCGAGATCCAGATGGTTATTCAAGAGCTATGGATGGTAGAATTCTACATGCCATGAAGGAAGATGTGGCAGACATACTTGTAATGGCTAATGGAGCTGGAAACCTTTTCGTCCACCAGTCTGATTATCGAGCATCGATCGACAATCCACATATAACATCGATCGACACCAATCCGGTTTACCAAGGTTATGAGAGACATTACAAAGAACACGATGCAGCTAACAGGGAGGAAGAACATATTGAATCTCGCATCCTGGCACTAGAAGAAGTTGACTGGGTAATGAACATGAGAGTGGGCAATCCAGATCAATCCTCAACATATCTTGACCATTAAACGACATCAAACGAAGACCAGAAAAATTACTTGGAGCAGATGATACAGAAGATGGTTATCTCAGACCAGACGAGTTTGGAATTTTCAGAGATACAGAGGGACTTGCACGAGATCTTTACGGGAGAATTCTCAATCTACCTAAGGAAGATGTAGTAGAGGCCCTTGTTATGGCTAATGGATCAGGAAGTTTATTTTGACAATAGCAACAACCATCGATCGATGCTCACGTACCAACATCAATCGACATCAATGAGCAGAAGCAGGAGCCTATGCAATATCAAACATCAATCGACAACAACAAGAATGCATCGATAGATACCACCATTCTAGAAGTCCACGAGTTATGTACATCTAGCCCCTTTACTTCAGAAACTCCAGGACCGGTCAGTTGGATAAAGCCCCTACTGATAGACGATCAGGTAGAGTATGCAAAAAGAGCTTTTGATACTAATGGAAGAAGGATTTTCTTTTTAGAAAAGAAAAATGAGTATGGCATCTACAAAGATGAGAATGGTAATGCACTTGCTATAGACAGAAGAATTGTGAATGTGCAAGAGGACGATATCAGGGAAATTCTAGAGAGAGATACTATGTTTGAGTAGAGCTGCCTATGTTTACCTAAACATGCAGAAAAGATCGCCATGTCCAGGAAGTAGCAAGAAATTGACGATCTTGTGAATGGGATCTACAACGCTCAAGAGATGTCATTAGAAGATTTCTACAGGAGGCTTGATGATGTATACTATCCTATAGTCAAGTGCCTCACCAGTCTGACTACACGCATAGAGAAGATGCAGCAAGATTGGATATTGTTCAAAGACAGTAAGATTCGGATCAGATAATGCGACATCGATCGACGGCAGCATTAGGCCATCGATCGATACTGATTTCGACAGACAGAAAACCGCAGCAGAAAATCAATTGGAAAACGGATTTATTTTATTTCTACAGACTATTTATACTACAATAAATCGACACCATAGAGGCACCATCGTCCGACACTGGATCGCGACTGTCGATCGACCAAACCAGCCTAGCATCGATCGACACTCTCTTACAGAGGGATGTATCGAGTTCTATACTTAAGCTATTTACTTATGATTTGATTTTTCCTAACCAATCCGAGGCAGATTACATTGGAGACAGTGTAATTTAAATCTGGGGGGAGGTTCGCTAATGCTATTTTATTGTTTTTGAGTTTTATCTATATATAAGTTTTTCAAAAGAGTTTTATCGAGTCAAGAAGAGGACTATGATCAAGATTTATTATTGACTAACCACACTTTAACATCATTCTTAAAAGGTTGTTTGCAGAGATTACTAGAGATACCAAAGTGGATAATCCTACAACTATATCACACTTGCTTAGAAAGTTTGAAGGAACCAAATCTGATTTCCAACACTAATCTTCACATTATTTTCTTGCTTTGGGATTTGGTATACATTGGATCAGATTCCTTCTGCAAGTCTGGAAGGTAAAAGTCTGTGTGCTTCTAATTCCCCTCTCTCTCCCCTTCAGATTAAAAAAGGAGTCAAACAGGATTTGGTGGCTACAACCATTGAAGCTTGATTCATGTGATCCTAGAAAGAGATAAAGGTCAAAAAGAAGTGAACAAGATCTAGTGGCAAAAAACCATTAGAGCTTAATTCATGGAACCATATCAAAACATCTCAGTCAATTAAAAAAATAAAATGATACACTCAAAAGGAAGGAAACATTGAATAAGAAGAAGTGAGAAGAGAGAGAGGAAAGAATCAGAGAAGACTACTTGTGTGTTCAGATACTTGCAGAGGTAAGAATCTATATATCCTTTGATATGTACTCCCAAGGTAACGCCTGCACTTTTATTTTATGCAAAGAAATGAAATCAGTAGAGGGCCGAGTCAAATTAGTATTCGCTAAGTCGTTGGTAGAATGGATTTGATTGCTATACTAGGATAAGGTATATAAAGTTCTATGTGATTGACTTGATAGTATGTGGCTGCAATAGAATAAGGTGATAGTTATACTTAGATATTATGTGAGACTTCGCTTTTGAAAACTTCTTTCGCAGGCTTATTTGCTTGAGGACAAGCAAACGGTTAAGTCTGGAGGATATGACACAGCCTATTAATTACGAGGTTTAGGCCATGTTATGGACTCTATTTAGGGTCTATTATGTGTGTACAGTCTATGTTTTAAGGTCATTACAGGTCCAAGTACGTTTTGGAGATATATGTAGATACTTGGAGATTTTGGAGCATTTAGAGGAGAATAATCCGTAGCTGATCATTAATAGAGTCGAAGTACAAGACTGTCATCGATCGACGGCACTATCTTGACATTGACCGATGTTGCGTGACCAAGATCGATCGATGCTGACCACTTGGCATCGATCGATGACCAATTCGTAGACAACTGATTTCAAGCCCAAGTTAGAGACAAGACAAAAGATTACAAGTTTACCCGTGGATGAGTTTTGACCTAGATTTTAGTGTTTTATAATTATACTTTATGTATGGGGGCATAAAAGGAGAGGTGGGCATACGTACGGAGACGTACGGTGCTAGGTTCTTTAGTATTTTAATTAGGGAAAAGATTCATAACTCCTTAGGGAGATTTGTATTGGAACCCAATATTTTATCTATGCACTATATCCAGATTAATATTCTAATCTTGGTCACGCAACATGGCTTTAGTCGGGAAATAGTGTCAAATCTGCTTCCGTGCTAGATAAGCGCCACACACGCTTTCTTCGTGTGTTACACTCGGTATTCCTATGACCGTCTCCTTCTTTACCATGTTTTTCATGACTCCATAGTTTATATGTCCTAGTCAAGCATGCCACCTCTACGTAGCATCTTCATCTGTGATATGTAAACATTTTGGGTAGGTAATACCGATCAGGGTCTTGTAGAGATGATTTGGAGATCTTGTAACATGTACTAGCAACCTTCCACACGAATATGTGAGTGTTAATTAAACGTCTTTCATGTTAACCTCACATCCGTTTTCTGTTGCTTGTCAAGGATTCACTATGTTATGCTTCAGGTCGGGTATGTAATATATGTATTTGAGTGTCTTCTTCTCTTCAGTCTTGCACACAAATGTTATCACACTCTTTCCTACAATATCAACACACGAACCATCACCAAACTTCACCTTCCCTTTGGTGTTTTGATCCAAACTTGAAAAGAACTCCTTGCTCCCTGTCATGTGATTGCTCGATCAATTATCCAAATACTAAACACTTGCATTTCCTTTGTCGATATGAAGATTATTTGGAATCACTTTGTCTTCATTAAAGAACACCACCTCGTGTACATAGAGGGCATCAGCCTCTTGTGTCTCGTTTAGGTTGGTTTCTTGATTCTTCATTGGTTTCTTGGGATAGACAGTTTCATAGGGGCCCGAATTGTCACATCTCCACCATATCCCCTTTAATTGATCCTTTTCGAGTTTTTGTTTTCGGTGTGTGACATATGGTTTTGGTGTAACCTACCTCGACATGTGCCTCTTTCATTCCGCCTTCTACCACTACACCGGAAACTCTCATAGTTCCTATGACTGTGTTGGTTGTTATTTGAAAACATAAGCTTACCTTGGTCTTCTTTCTGAGTATCTTCCCATACACGCTCCTCATACGCCTTTATCATTTCAACTATGTCCTTAAAACCCATAGAATTTACCTTGGTCTTATTTCACCAAGAAGTTCCTGAAGCCAAATAGCTTTTTAGCTGCCTCCGTTTCTGCCATGAAATTGGCTTCACAAGATGATAGAGCAACAGTTTCTTGTTACTGAGAACACCAAGTGATAAGAGAGTTTGAGAAGTAGAAAATGTGTCCGGAAGTGCTTATACCATCATCTTCATCAATATTGTGACTGCTGTCACAATATCATATCAGCTTTGCTTCACTTGCTCGACCAAATACCAAACCTTGTCCAATAGTTCCTTGCAAATATCGCAAAACCTGTTTAATAGAAGCTCCATGAGATCGCTTAGGCTCCTGCATATATCTCGATAAAACTCCAACTCCATAAGAGAGATCAGGTCGGGTGTGAAGAAAAAATCTAAGCCATCCAATCCTTCTTCGATATTGCTTGTCATCTATGCCCTCTTCATCTTGAGATTTACACAACTTCAAACTCGGGTCCATAGCGTGTGAACTACATTGTAATCTTTCGTCACGGTCTATTCCAAGATCTTCTTTGAGTATCTTTCTTGTTGTAAAGTGATTCCTTCCTTGTTCTGATCTACTTCGATACCATGGTAATAAGTTAGTTTACCTAATCACTCATCTCAAATTTTGCGGACATTCCTCTTTTAAACTCGATAATCAGATCATGACTTCTTCATGTTACTAATAGATCGTAGACGTACACTTATATGAGGAGAAGATGCTCCTTCACTTGTCGACGGTAGAGTGCTGGATCTTTAGAGAACTTAACGAACCCCAACTCTCCAAGTACCTGATTTAACTTCTCATTACACGCACGCGGAGCTTGGCGCAAACCATAAAGAGCTTTGTTTAGTTTGTATACCTTGCTATAATTTCCTTTGATATCAAAACCTTGTGGATGTGAAACATAAACTTCTTCTTTCAGGTCACCATGAAGGAATGCCGTCTTGACATCCATGTGGTGCACTTCCCAGCGTTTGCTAGCAGCCAAGTCAAGTATTAAACGTACTCTCAACGCGAGACACATGTGCAAACTCCTCGTCAAAGTCAATGCCATGCCTTTGTATGTATCTTTCTGCCACTAACCTTTCCTTGAACTTGTTATTACTTCCATCAGAATTCCATTTCACCTTAATACCCATTTAAGACCAGTTGCTTTAGGTCCAACCGGAAGATCAACTAAATCGCATGTTCCATTTTTTAATAATTGAAGTGACCTCATATTCACAAGCATCTCTCCACACTTACTTCGCTTTTGCTTCTTCAAAACTCCATGGTTCATCATAATGTTTAGCAGAAGACGTTCTCCCTCAAGATCAGCTAATATAATGCAGTCATCTAAGTAACTTGGTTGCTTTCTTTCTCATGTTGATCTTCTCAGTTCTACTTGTGTCTGCTCTTCTATGATATCGTCTTCCTCTTGGTTTATTCGATCAATATCGTGATCCTTTGTTCCGATATCTTCTTCACCGTTATCATTCGTACCTTCTTCATTTTTTGCACCATCATTCCCAAATTCTCCGAAGTTGATATTAAACCTTCCTGCCTCATTCTCTGTGATGCAATTCTTCCAGTTCCAACTTTTATTCTCATCAAATATATATTGCGTCTCTGGTGACCACTATCTTCCTGTTTATTGGATCGAGCAACCTGTAATCTTTTGATCCCGGCTCTGTTCTGAGGTGAACCAACATACGTGACTCATCGTCTAGGTTCTCTTGCTCAACTATAGATTTGAATCGCTTGAATTATCAAAAGCTTCTCCTTTCTCGGTTAAGAGTATGGTCCACATGTAGCGAGAATGGTCATATATCAATACCAATATATATAGTTTTTTTGATGGTGTAGAAGGTTTAATAGGTCTCCATGAACTAAACCAAGCACTTGCTCTGCACGATATGTAGTTGCTTGCGGGAAAGCATGTCTTGCTTGTTTCCCAAATATACATGATGAACGTGTCTCTTTCTCGATGGCGATCTTAGTTATCCCAATAACCAACTCTTTATTGACCATTGCTCTCATTGATTCTCTTCCTATGTGTCCCAATATCGCATGCCACCTTGACGACTCACTTTTCGTATTGAGTTGAAGACATTTCTCATCAACTATATCGATCAATACCTTGTACAAGCGGTTCTTCGATCTTTTTGCTCTTGTTATCAGCTTTCCATCTCGATTTCTTAATGTGAGAAATTCCTCCTTCATCATGACATCACAACCCGATTCTGTAGCTTGTCCAAGGCTTATAATATTACTCTTCAATTTTGGTATATAGTACTCATCGGCTATAGTTTTATTTCCTCCATCCTTGCTACAAAACAAAATTGAACCTTTACCTTTATATACTAGAGCCATCTCCGAACCTTACTTTTCCTGTGATAGACTTGTCTATCGATTTAAAATAGCTTTGATTCCCATTCATATGTAGTCGCGGTTTTGGGAAGTAGACTGAGATTCCATGTTTGCATACATGAGCTCCTCCTCCTCCTCCTCCTCCTCCTCCTCCTCCAAATTTATATCTTTGAAAGTCGTGGTTTTAAAATCAAGTACCTGTTCTAGTGAGGCGAAAATATGAATGTACTTCTTCCAGGGAATGCTGGAGAAAAACTTCGTTACTGTTTTAGGTTCTTCAATATTTTTCCCAAAGTGATTTTGATGAAATCTTCGATGACTTCCCTACGAATTCATCGATTGTATCACTCTCCTTCACCTTCAATATATCAAATCAGCCATCAATGTTTGTAGTCTTGCTTCACTCACACGTTCTGCTTCCATATGCCTTGATTTAATCACATCCCATACCTTCTTAGCTGTACCCAATTCTCCTACCTGTACAATAAGGATTTCAGGTATGGACAGGAACAGCAAGGCAGTGGCATGTCATTTTTCTCTCCATTATCCGACTCGTTCTCAATCATGTCCCAGACCTTGTGAACATTTAACAAGAATTTGATTTCTATAGCCCATACGGTGTAGTTAGTAGTTGTTAACATCGGACATCTAATTGAAGAAGGCCTCCACCTTCTTTAGGTTTCATCGTGACGATGTCTCCCATTGAATCCTAGAAGCTCTGATACAAAATATAGAATCTAGGTTTCGTATAACTCGATTACAGAATTCAAAGAATAAGAACTCAATAACAAGATAACTCTCTTATTAATCTCATAAGGAAATTTACTCAAAACCTTAAGCTCTCTTAAACTCACAAAACTCATTAGGAATCACACAAATAGATATTCCTATTCCATAACTCGGAAGGAAATAGATAGCTTGATCCTAAAGCTATTTCAAGCTTATCTCAACAGAGTAGACTGATATTTTGAGACAGAGTGTAATGTCATGTATGATGAAAGATTCAAAGGAAAGTGCTCAGCTTTTTCCCTTGCAGTGCCTCAGCTATCTTCCAGTCCCATTCTTTCATCTTTTTTTTTCTGGAATATTGATTCACAACCGCAAATCCTGATGTGATTCTGACAAGCTCAACCATCAAGCTATCCACAAAGGGGCCCCCGCAAATGTCCATCCGAAAAAGCCAATTCTTTCCAGCTAGTACAACCAACACGCAAGCCGATAAGGGTGACCCGAGTATACAAAGTTGGCTTGGATTGGTTCCTAAGGTTCATGATCTAAAATGGCCCAACGATGAAAAATTCACTTGTCCAAGAAGTCAGGAAGACAATCTTAGAGGAGCTAGATGAAGCTTGGAACGAGCTAACTTGAAAGATGGACGATACTTCATGATTTTCGACTCATTCATCCAGAAAGGCCCATGCATTGGATCACTCAGATTTTCTTTGGTTTCGACTGAAGCCCATTATTATCAGTTATAATTCATGTGGGCTAGACCACTCAGGAAAACCAGAGAGAGCTTGCTGAACAACATGGCTTATTTTGGACTGATTTTGGGCCAATTTGGAGTTTCTAAAGTTTACAACTTTGGTGAAGAAATAAACAAGCTTTTCTTGGATATATTTTCGAGCAAACAATTCAAGGGAGTGACATCTGAGCTTCAAGACGTGTGAAGGCCAAGAGTCAGTCCAAGATTTCAGTCAAAAGACAAGTCTTTCTTTTATGTTTTCCATATCTCGTTTATCGTTTTTGTTTCTTTAGTCTTTCAAACTTCTAATTTCAATTTTCCATGTCTGTAAAGCTCCTATTAAAAGGCCTAAGTTTCCAATGAATAAACCGGAATTGTTTGAGATTAAAACCTTGTGTTTAGAGAGTGATTCTCGTTTTTTCCTTGTGAACATTTCGATCTTTGGTGGATTCCGAGATCAAACAGGGTTATCAAGATATTCTCCATCATATCTTGTGGCACCATTCTCTCATCTGAATATCAGAGATGCGTCTTAAGTGAGGCTAAGGGTGTTGGGTTTAAGATACTCAAGGTTAAAGCCACACGATCTCTCCAATCCAAAGCTCCATCATCTATCTCATTGAAGATCGTCCTAAGTAAAGTATTGTGTGTTGGGTTCAACATACCCAGAGTGCTTGCTCCATTACCTTCTAAGAGACAAGTATTATACATACCTTCCTCAGGTGATTTCAGGGACTTCACCCTTGCCTAAGGTAACATAAGGTGATATCAGAGCCACTTGAGGTTCCGGTATCTATTCTATATGCATATTCTCATCTTTTCACAAGCACTTCTTCTCTTTCTATTTGTTCTAAGGTGACTAACCCAGCTTCTTACCTATTTAAAAAAAAAACCAGAAAAAGGCAAAAGAAAAATCAAAAACAAAAACAAAAAACCAAAGAAAAAGAAAAGGGATCGAAGAGAAATCCGATCAGACCGAGGAGAAATCCGTCATCAATCTTGGTAATTTCAGTTTCCAAAAAAAAATTGCAATCTTTCTATCTAAAGCTTTTGTTTGTTTTAAGAGCCCCACTGAATTTGAGTGATTTTTTCTATCGCAACTCTTGAGAATCACATAATCCTTGAGAGAGAAAAAGAAAAAAAATCAGAGAGAAACAATTGTGAGGATTTTATTTCTAAAGTTTGTTGCTTGTGCAGGAAACTCTTGGAGAATCATCTTGAATCTACATTTTTTTTTCTTGTATATTCTTTGTTTGTTAATTCTGCAGGAAAGCCATGTCTCAGGAGGGAGACAAAAGTGATGATCAAACCCTTGAACCAGCCTTGTCTCGAATTTCAACGTAAGGCCTCGACGGATCATTTGAAAAGAATGATGAAAGATCAAATGGAAGAGATCCACATACGCCTATAAAAAATTCAGGAGGATCAACAGAAGCAAACCGATGATAGAAAGGAAGGATCATCAAAGAAGGGTAAGTCTAAGGAAGATGATTAATATTGCCACAAATTCAGTTCATCAAAGACTAGTCACAGACGACCTAGAAGAGAAAGAGAGACCAGAGGTCAATTTGATGATAACCTTGGTTGTATGAAGCTCAAAATCCCAACCTTTCTTGGAAATAATGACCATGATGCTTATCTTGAGTGGGAAAAGAAAATCGAATTGGAACAATGATTAAACTTACATATAATCAATATTTTAAGTATAAGCGGATATATATAATTTTTATATGATGTTTTAGTCCGATAATAATAACAAAAAAAACAAATAAATACAATTATTATATTTGATACTACAAAAAATGAAAATATAAAAATAAATGACTATTTCATTAATTTTATAAACCAACTAAATTTGTAAACATATTAACATAATGGAATGTGTCTGATATTATAAATTTATTAGTTTAAAAAAAAAAAAAAAGAGAAAAGTGCAATAAGATCAAGAAACCGCAACATAGCCGGAGATTGTAAAAATCAAGTGAGTTGTTTAACTAAAGAATCAACAAAAGCATTTTTTTTTTTTTTTGCTGAAATTGGTATTCATGAAAATTCTGTTTTGGTTTTTAAAAAAAATAATAATTGGTGACAGATTAGTGGAATCCACTAAAAGTCATAAAAACAGTCTACCCAGGTGGTTTCCAATCACAACCTTATATTTTTAGTTTGCATAATTTGTAATGTATTACAATTATATGGCACATGGTTCTGAAGTACTAATTTATTTGATCTTGCATGATTTGGGCGTCAACCATATTTCTTTCAAGACTAGGCTCACATGTGCGGACATAAATATAAGTTCAAATCTCTCAAATAGTCATTTTTAAAGTTTTTGTCACAAAAATAAACTTTGAGAGAAAAAATGATTAAAATAGACCTTTTTATTTTAAAAATTTTAATATTTTTTTTAAAAAAAATATTTTTAAACCTCAACTTCAAAACCCCCACCCCATAACTTTAAACCCTAAGTTTAGATTAGTTAACCCAAGGGTATAAATATATATTTACATCCTTTAATAAAGTCTATTTTGGTCATTTTTATCTTTGAGTGTAATTTTGGGGACAAAAACTTTTTTAGGTCTATTTTTGTATTTATCTCTAAATTATAATTTATAAAGATATTGGTATAATATATTTTAAATGTCTATTTTGGTTATTTTTCTCTTAAGTTTTATTTTTGTGACAAAAACTTCAAAAAAAAGCTAGTTGAGAGATTTATCATATATATTATGTGGTTAGTTATAACGACTAAACCATTATTAATATATATTTATAAATGAATCAAGTAAAACTTTACTAAAGAGGCGATACAAGAGTATGATAGCATATCTGTTGAGGTAAATTATATTTCTTTTTGAATAAATCAAGTATATTACTATATATTAATTGTGAAATCACTTAAGTATTTTTTTTAATTATGTGTTATTCATAGGTAAAATTTCAAAAACTGTTATAATTGATTTGGTGAACGATCTATTTCTTCACGAGAATTATCATATAGTATCATATCTTCACCAAAATATGACCTTGTGTTAAAATTCCATAAAAATTAAAAGTCGTAGATTTTCTTCTTCCCAAACTATAAGTTGTAAATTTATTTCTCATTAAATCAGTAGTTTCAAATTTAATTGTCCACAGACCGTTCAGCTATGGTCATGAATATTGACACCTAAACAATCAAAATACTACTACAAGATTGATGTATGTCAAGAAAATTGCATGCTTTTTTGGAAAAATGCTGAAAATTAAGAAAGTTGTCGGTTCTGCAAAAAAAAAAATGGATAGATTTCGTCCTACTAAAAATCCTGGAAGGAAAAAAGTTGTGTATCGTCAAATATTCCATCTACCGATATCTGATAGATTAAAAATATTATACCAATCGAGAAGTACTGCAGTACACATGAGATGGCATGCCGACCACTTGACAAGGGACAAAAAATGTCACATCCATCAGATGGAGAAGCATGGAAACACTTTAATGAGGTATTCCCTGATTTTGCAAAATAGAAAAGAAATATTTATCTTGGGTTATGCACATATGGTTTCAATCCATTTGGAATGTCAGGACATAATTATTCATACGGAAAAACCTTGGGGAACATAGCCAAGAATTATCAGCGTAGACAAAAGACTATGGAGTTCCAGAGCTTTAAGAAAATTTTAGAGTACGACGTCAATGTTAAAGAAGTTATTACTGCTGAATAAGTTTATCAAGTCATGCGGACGGTTTAATTTCCAACCGGTGCAGATTGAAAGTAAGTCGCTGGGAAGATTTTTGGTGGAAGTTTCATCCGATCAAGATCGAGGACCTTGAGTTATTATTGAGGTGACTATCCAAGGCAGAATGGTTGTGATTTTCCAAATGTGGGAAATTTGGGATCGTTTGCGTCATTTGCACTTTGGTGGTTCCTTTGTGAAGAGTAAAGATGATATGTTACCTCTTGCCCATGAGTAACCCAGTCCAATTACCTATACTTAAGGTTTCAAATCCTAAGCTTGTTCGTGATTCCATACCATTAGTCGTGATCCAAGTGTTAAGCTATTTAGGTATAGCCTACCCTTTTTGCTTGGACCGTCAAAACCCTTGAAAGGTCCAATCCCTTGTTTACTTCTTATCAGACTGTGTGTTGCATTCATTTCTTATAAATCTGAATGATTGGATAAATAAGTGAACGGATGATCAAGGTGTCGTAAGAGAGACCTTGCATATGGACACAATTTTCCATCCATATTGTGTTTGATTCGGGAACAACACATAGTTATAGTTCCCGAGTGGTGTCATAGTTTCAGGGAGGATTTACTTTGATGAATTCAAGTATACCGTTCTTATTCCTGGAAGTACTGACTACCATTTAAAGTTATGATATGCCTTTCAGATTCCTTAGTACTTCTGTTAGAGTTGTATGTTTCTATCTAGAGTGAGATTGGGTATCTAGTTACCTAGCTCAATTAGGATGTTGTTGAGGAAGAAGTATTTGGAAGAAGATTAGTCATTGTTGGCCTACAGTGGGATTATACTAAAATTTGGGGCATTGCTCATATCATTCTTAAGAGTGGAAAACCTTTTGGGAGAAGGTGAAGGGGCATATTCCCTTATCTTGACCACTTGGAAAATAGAAGATCAAAGGAGCAGAGTATAGAGGACAGTCTAATATTCAGAGAATTCAAAGATATTCTTAAGGCGCCGGAAGGGTTGTTGATGTGGGGGTTTTATTTCACTTTCAAATTAACCCTATATTCCCACTTTACTCTCTCAAATAAGAGGTTCAATTGTAGTACTTAGGGATCGATTCCACAGGGAGCGTGGGCACACAATAGACTATAGATGTTTAGATTAAGCTAGGCAAACAATTTATTAAAGAAGTAATAGTAGACATGCAAGCATGTGACTGGTTTGATAACAATAAGATGAAATAGCTAGGTTTAGGGATTTATCAATCAATAGATTCAAAACACAAATCAAGGCTGCTAAGGGTTTTATAGATCAAATTCTAGAACTCGAATTCAATAAGCAAGCAATCCAGCTCTCGCATGCAATTACTAATCAGATGTCTAAGTTCTATGTTCCAGCTCTCGCATGCAAACAAGGATCAAGCGTCGATCGATACCAATGCTTGGGTATCGATCGATACTATCTCAGACAAGCATTAACACACTTATCGATAATGTTTAACTAGATCCTAGACTAGCTCTCGTATGCGCCTAGATATATAATCCACACAGGGCTCGGGTTTCGTTAAATAATTGCACTCTCGTGCCTCTCAATTGTCCTATAATTTTTGGTTCAAGTAATCAGTCACACTCTCGTGCTATTCCACTACTCTAGATCCTAGTATTACAAGCCACCCTGGTGTAGAGATCTATTGATAACCTAGAAATCTTATGACTATCAGTTTGACATTAAGAACAAGAAATCCATAAACCTAACAAGATGATTACTCAGACATGGAAGCAATAACACAAATCATAGTCTGAATAAATAATAGATATAGAAATCAATATAAAACTAAAGGAGTTCCAATCACTCTCTCAAAGATAATTTATCTTCTCTCCAAACTTAAGAGAATGCATAAAATAAATTTTAGCCGTCAACAATGGCTTAGAAAACTATATAAATTAGGTCTAAACTCGTGCAGGGATATTCTAGTAACTTGCCAATGCATATGGGATATAGTCGGCCATAAAAAAAAGCCTGTTCTGCCTTCTGGGATCACCGTCTATCGACAACAAGTCTGTGCCATCGATCGACATTCATTCATCCCCTTGACAGCTTCCTCTCGCAAGGCAGACAAACCACTCTCCAGTAAAACAATCATAACTTTGGCTGTAGGATTATGATTGACCTCAAACCGGTGGCATTGGAAAGCTAACACAAATATTTGTCGTATGTTAAAATACCAGCTAAATATCACCTTAGAAAGATCTCCATACATAGCTAAACATCTGACGCATCTGCGCAGTTCTACATCTCTAAAAGTTCCAGAATCACCAAAGTTCTTCAGAACGTACCTGAACCTGAAAATACTCTAAAACATAATCCAAAAACATAACTCTAAATATGGCTGATATCATGGCACAATAGTGGTAAATATCAGGCCCTATCAACTCTCCGAGACTTAACCTTTTGCTTGTCCTCAAGCAAACATGCATGTGAAAGAGGTTTTGAAAAGCGGAGACTCACATAATGTCTAAGTATAACTATCACTATACTTTTTTTGCAATCACATCCTATCAAGTCAATTACAGAGAAACTTTATATACCCTATCCTAGAATAGCTACCAAATTCATTCTACCAACAACTTAGCAAACACTAGTCTGACTCACCCCTTTACAGATTTCATTTCTTTGCATAAAAGAAAAGTGCGGGCTTTACCTTGGGAGTATCAATCAAAGAATATATGGATTCTTACCTCTGCAAGTATCTGAACACACAAGTAGCCTTCTCTGATTCCTTTTCTCTCTCTCTACAGTCAATGTCTCCCTTGTTTTGACGATATCATTTTGTTTTTTTAATTGACTGAGATATTTAGATAGGCTTCCATGAATCAAGCCCTAGTGGTTTTTGCTACCAGATCATGTTCACTTCTTTTTGAGCTTTATCTCTTTCTAGGATCATATGAATCAAGCTTTAATGGTTGTAGCCACCAAATCTTGTTCCACTCCTTTTTTAATCTGAAGGGGGGAGAGAGGGGAATCAGAAGCAAACTGAATTTTACCTTACAGACTTGCAGAAGGAATCTGATCCAATGTATACCATATCGAAAAGCAAGCAAATAATTTCAGGATTAGTGTTGGAAATCAGCTTCGGTTCCTTCAAACTTTCTAAGCAAGTGTGATATAGTGGCAAGATGATCCCCTTTGGTATCTCTAGTAATTTCTGCAAACAACCTTCTAAAAATGGTGCTAAAGTGTGGTTAGTCAATAATAAATCTTGACCATAGTCTCCTTATTGACTCAATAAAACTTTTTGAATAACTTATATATATATATAAATAAAACTCAAAAACAATTAAATACCATTAGCAAAACTCCCCCAGACTTAAACTACACGGTCTCTAGTGTAATTAGTCCCGGATTGGTTAGGAAAAATTAAATAATAAGTAAACAGCTTAAATAGAAAACCCGATACCTCTCTCTATAAGAGGGTGTCGACCGATAGTAGGCATGTGTGGTCGATCGATGGTCGCGATCCAACGTCGACCGATGGTGCCTTTATGATTTCGATCGATGGTGGACTCAAATAGTATGTATAAATAAAATAAAACTCAAAATAAATAGTAGTATAAGTAAAACCTAAATAAAAACTTACTAAACAGTGGGTTGCCTCCTACTCAACGCTTGGTTATAGTCCTAAGCTCGACGTTTTGGAATTCTGATTCAGTCCGGATGAGAAGGAGAACTTGCTCCAGAACAGCTTTCAGTGTCCCTCTTCCTCATTTTGTTGATGCTGTTGATAAAAGCACTTGCAGAAGCTTCCCCTCTTTCTTTCATATCTAGATCACATAGCACCCTGACCTTGGTAAAAGGTTGCATACTTCTTTTGCAGCACATCCAATACTCAAGACTTCCCTCATAACATCGCAAAGGAACCGGTCACACGAAATCTGTATCTACCTTCTTTTTCTTTTTCTTTTTCTTTTTCTTTTTCTTTTTCCTGGGCCTTCCCCCACACTTAGGCTTTTTAATCACAGGTTGCTCTAAAATCTTGAGAGTGTCGATCGTCTCTATTAGGCGAGTGTCAATCGACGGTGATGTTGGTTCTGTGGTTTCGCGGTTTGAATCAGGTGCAAGTGTGGATCTTCAGACGGCTCTATCCATGAAATAAACCCCGCAGTTTTGATATTTCCCACAGGATCGTAGAAGACATTTTCATCAACATTAGTAAGGCACATCATATTCTTCTTGAGATCACAAACTGCCTCTACTGTAGCCATAAAGGCTCCTCCAAAGATAAGAGAAGATTCTCGACCTGATTTGCTTCCCAGAACATGAAAGTCCACAGGAACAATGCACTCACCTATCTCTACTTTAACATTATTGATCGTGCCTGCTGAGTTTACCTTAGAGTTAGCCGCGAAGGTGAAGCTATCTTGAGAAGGTTCCACCTTTAATCCTAACAGTTCGGCAGTCTCCTTGGCCATGACGATGACTGCAGATCCAGTATCACAGAGGGCGTATGGAAAATTGGTGTCATGTATACAGCAGGGAGTCAGAAACTTCCAAGGATCTTGTTCCTTCTTCAGTGTCTTCTTGGGTTTATGGCTGACCATATTAAACAGAAACTCAATGTCCTTATCCGTCTCCCTGCTCTCTCTGAAGAAATTACCAAGTATGTACTGGTGATATGCATCCTCGAAACACATATCCTTAGGGACCCTCTTCACTCTCTTTTGAAATCCATCAAGTTCAGCCTTGTTAGCTTCTTGCCTGAGATGTTTGGGAACATAGGGTTCTCTAGATCTCACTATGTTCTTTGGACTTCTTTCTTTTGCTGCCTGCTTGTCCATGGCAGATTCTTGTTCGTCCAGCTGGTGTCAATCGATATATGGTGCGTACCGGTGATCAATGCTGTCAACGAAAGAGGTTTCAGATGGAATCAATTGCCCTTGTTCTGGTGCATCGACATCCTGCTGATTGGTGGTCACTGTTGGCCTTTCTGATGAGCGGTGTGCATTATGGCTTGACATGGGAGTGTGTCGATCGATGCTTGTCTACTGCCGTCCATTATTTGTCGCCCGTTGATGTCGATCGATGTTTTCCTGTTGGTGTCGATCGACGGATTCCGTTTTAACACATTACGGGTTGAGAGGAAGCGGGTGTCGTGTGGCGAAGTCTGAGTGGCTCTGAGTTTTCAGCTTTCCTACATACTCTTCTATGGGTGTTGATCGATGCTCACGTGATGGTATCGATCGACACCAGTGCGAGCTGCCGAAGGTCATAGTACTTTCGACTAGAAAATCACCTTCTCTAGCTTCTCATGCTCGATTACTTCCCCAAAGTCATTATCTAAGATGGAATCAACCTGGTGCCTCTTGCTCTCCCCAACTTTCCCTTTAACTGGATCTTCTTGCCTCTCCACAGCTTCTGTTGTCTGAGAATTATGGGTGTTTAGCATCCTGACATGTGTGTTTATGGCTTCTAATTTTCCATTCAGCTCTTTGTGGATAGAATCCAACCTCAGATTTAAGTATGCACTCATCTTCTGCTGAATTTCTATGGCTCGTTCCATCATAGATTTCATCCTCTGAATATGGTCCTGAAAACAGATTTCATTTATATGATTCTCGTTCTCTTATGTAGCATGTTCCACCAACGAGACTTCATGTACAAAATCAGTTTTGTCCTCGACCTCAATGATCTTGTCATTATTCGTAACACCTGATTGCATTCTGTTAGTATCCATATTCCTAATATTGTTGCTAGACACAAAGTTCTGAATCAGTCTCTTAGCTTCCTCTGGAGTCCTAGTCCCAAAGTTCCCTTCGCTTGCTGATCCAACATTATATGATATTGTGCATCAATACCTTTGAAGAAGAATACCAGGAGTTGAACCTCCATGAAACGATGATGTGGACAGTCTTTTTGGTACCTCCTAAATCTCTCCCAAGAGCTTCTAAACCCTTCAGTAGGTCCCTGAGAGAATGTCAAAATCTTATCTCTTAGCTCTTCGGTCTTTGCATCATCAAAACAATTAGTAAGAAATGCAGTCTTGACATCTCCCAGGTAGTGAGAGATCCTAGTGGTAGAAGTTTCAGCCAAACAAGTGCATTCCCAGAGAGAGAATACTTGAACAACTTGCATAGAAGATAGTCTTTAGTTTCTTCATGCTCCAGGATGCTAGAAACAAAATCCTCTTGTGTATAAATGTGGTCCATGGGATCTTCATGGGGAAGGCCATGAAATGGGTGCTCGTTCACATGAGTAAAGTATGCAGGTCTTATCTGGCCGTTGACCCCTGGATTTATCGAGGTTGAATCGCAGACCTGTTAATATAGAATCGAATAGGCCTGATCAACTCTGATATCGATCTATGCTCAGGGATTAAACCCCCTATGCATCTAATTTATGACATGCTTCATTACACAGATAACCCTCAAGGTCATGCAGGTCTCCATTCCCTTCACTAATCAGAATAAGTGCCGCAACCATCTCTACTCGCCGGTTACTGTCGATTGATGGTAGAGTAGAAGTGTCGATCAATGTTTGTCCAAGAGTGGTGTCGATCGATGTCGAAGTGTTGTTGTCGATTGATGTCCAAGTTTTGTTGTCGCTCGATGCTAGACGTTTCTCTCTGCGGATGGTGCGTTCAATAGCTGCTGGGTTTGAGAAAAGTAAGTCTGTTTCCTTGTTGCTCCTGGTACTGCTCTACATGTATCTGAAAGACAAGGAAATTTTTATGTAAGTAACTGAAACATAAAATAAAAACCTATACTAAACATATTAATCAAGTCTAATGGCGATCCTCGCTCCCCATCAACGGCGCCAAATTTGATGTGGCTTTATTTCACTTTCAAATTAACCCTATATTCCCACTTTACTCTCTAAAATAAGAGGTTCAGTAGTAGTACTTACGGATCGAATCCACTGGGAGCATGGACACACAATAGACCATAGATGTTTAGATTAATCTAGGCAAACGATTTGTTAAATAAGTAATAGTAAACAAGTAAGCAGGTGATTGGTTTGATAACAATAAGATGAAATAGCTAGGTCTAAGGATTTATCAATCAATAGATTCAAAACACAAATCAAGGATGCTAAGGGTTTTATAGATCAAATTCAATAAGCAAGTAATCCAGCTCTGGCATGCAATTACTAATCAGATGCCTAAGTTCTATGTTCCAGCTCTCGCATGCAAACAAGGATTGAACGTCGATCGATACCAATGCTTGGGTATCGATCGATACTACCTCAGGCAAGCATTAACACACGTATCGATAATGTTCAACTAGATCCTAGACTAACTCTCGTATGCGCCTAGATATCTAATCCACACATGGCTCAGGTTCAGTTAATTAATTGCACTCTCGTGCCTCTCAATTGTCCTATGATTTTAGGTTCAAGCAATCGGTCACATTCTCGTGCTATTCCACTACACTAGATCCTAGTATTACAAGCCACCCTGGTTTAGAGATCTACTGATAGCCTAGCAATCCTACGACTATCAGTTTGACATTAAGAACATGAAATCCCTAAATCTAACAAGATGATTACTCAGACATGGAAGCACTAACACAAATCATAGTCTGAATAAATAATAGATATAGAAATCAATATAAAACCAAAGGAGTTCCAATAAATCTATCAAGATGAATTGATCTTCTCACCAAAAATTAAGACAATGAATAAAATAAAGCTTAGCCGTCAACAATGGCTTAGAAAACTATATAAATTAGGTCTAAACTCGTACAGGGGTATTCTGGTAACTTGCCATGACATCTGGTCTTTAGTAGGTCTTATTACAAGCTGGGAAAGTATTCTGGGATCACCTTCGATCGACACCAAGGCTGTGCCATCGATCGACACTCATTCATCCCTTTGACAGCTTCCTCTCGCGAGGCAGACAGACCACTCTCCAGTAAAACGGGTATAACTTTGGATGTAAGATTCTGACTGACCTCAAACTGGTGTAATTGTAAAGCTAACACAAAGATCTATCTGATGTCAGAATATCATCTCAATCTCACCGTGGGAAGATCTCCATATATAGCTAAACATCTGACGCATCTGCGCAGTTCTGCATCTCTAAAAGCTCCAGAATCACCAAATTTCTCAAGAATGTACCTGAACCTGAAAATACTCTAAAACGTACTCCAAAAACATAAAATAGACTCTAAATATGGCTGATATCATGGCACAATAGTGGTAAATATCAGGCCTTGTCAGTTGTCGACATCTAGAAGTAACCCGTTCAATATTCTTGTTGTAACCGCATTCGCTGCTATAGTTTAGGCTTCTTGCCAAGTGATTCTAGTCAAATAAAGTCGCAGTTAGAAGACTTTTTTGGAGAAAGGTTTCGATCCATCTTGAATTTTGTTGTGTGGAGCACCCATGTCAGTGGTAAAGAAGAAGGATGAGAGTTTGTGGTTATCTTCAATAGTAAATGAGTCGATGACGTGACTATCAAGGAAAAGTATCAACTTTCTATACGTGATGAGTTATTAAGATCAGTCGCAAGGTACATGTTTCTTTCCAAGGAAGTTCAATGAACGTATCAAGATTTAGTAAATGCTACTGGTAGGAAATGGGAAGTGGGATCTCTTAGTCAGCAAGTTGGAACAAGAATTTGTTGCACATTTAGTAAAGATCGCTACTATTACAGAGTAGTCGTGTCCAATCTCTGCTATCGAGATTTGAAGTTCTTTGGATTGGCCGGTTACCATAGGAAGCTTGTTCAAGGATTGGTAACCAATAAAACCTCTGAGCTGATCGATTGAGAAAGGTGTTAACATGTAATAGAGTAAAAAGGATTGGAGACACACGCAATCAGTAACCTACATACTTGATGTCTATGTATATCTAAGATTTGCATGAGCCTAACCAGTCATATACTGTTGCATGAACGCATCTTGTGTGGGTTTTTGGTGAATACTGATTCAAGATGATAGGGTAAATTTTTATGCATCCAGGGAGCTAAAGAAACATAAGGTGAGTTGGAGTTGGTTGAATTTTGTTTACAATAAAAATTGGAGGTCATTTCAGTATGAAGAGAGAATGAAAGTTTTACTGATCAAAGAAGCCTTATGAAAAGAAATGTGGTTACTTATGCTTTAAGGAGTGGGAAAACTAGTGTAGATATTAAGAAGGAAGTCAAGAATCATGAAGTTGAATTTGGAGTGATTGGTTTGGCTTCCCTTATAAGGAGAAAGTGAAGAGTCTTTAAGATTGCAAGTAGTACTCAAGATGGCTTACTCGTTTGTATCTGACGAACTCAGTTGAAGAATGAGAACCTAAGGAAAACATGGAAGGAAATTAATGAAGAGAATTTCAGAGAATAGTATGAAAAATGTGCCATGTACAAATTCAGTAAGAGGAGACACGGGAGAAGGAACCCAAGTCCTACCTGAAGTGAAGCATGATGATAGAAAAGAGATGTTTAGTGAACATAGAGGGAGATTGATGAAGGAAACAAAAGGTATGACCATAAGGCAAATGGAAATGCCAAGGTTGTTAAGATATCAGAGGATGTATCAATACAAAAAGTCTGGAGTCGACGTACAAAAATACTCAATTGGTGAATAAAGCTTGAATAGATAGACTTGTTGGATCCTTAGTTGCTGGACCGAAAAAAGAAATAAGAAAGCAATGGAACCAGACTTGGCAATGGGAAACACCAGAGATATTGAGTTGTTCATAAGATTATGAAGAGGATCTCAGATAGATTAGAGGTGTATAGAAGCTTAAGGGAATTTATTCTGGGAATGGGTGAGTGTGTGTATTTGAGAGTAGCACCCTTGGTCTAAATCATGTTAGTGTGCTTGATCGTGCATGTTCTTGCTTGATTGTTGCACGATTAATCAAGTTAACATTGACCATACCCGAGATGTTACCTTCACGTATGGGACATCACCTTATGCTCCACAATCCATAATATTGAGATGAGAGAAAGGCATATAGTGAGGCAGATAAAAGAATTTCAGAAATGCAATTATACAGTATTATAGGCTGCCAGACAAAGTATGCAGACCGCTGTTGATGAGACTTGTGTTGTAATAATGAATTTAATTCTTCTTGAGAGTGGCTGCACAGAAAAGAAATTATCGGTTTTGAAAAATAGGAAAATCAGCAATCTATTATTTGGTCAGTACGGAGTTGTTGCTAGAGTTGGAAAGGTTGGCTGATGATCTGAGCTTCTTTCATATAGGCATTAGGAAATCTGTGAGTCGATGTTGCATAAGCTCATATCAGATCTAGTATGATAGAACTTTTGACACCATAAAACTTGCAACCCAATCTAGCCTATCCTAAAGGTCCTTTGCTGATAGATGAACGTCATATCAGAAGATTGGATAATCGAAAAATTTTAAAGTTCAGATATTTTGAGAAAGAAAGAGAGAGTTTCCCAGACATGGAAAGACTGAGATAAATACCATGGTGATTATTCAGAACTCATTGTAGAGATTCTAGTGTCCGGTAAAGTGCGTACAATTACGTTTTGAGAATTCGGGGACGAAATATTTTTTGGGGGAATAATGTAATAACACTCACAACTGGATTGGAATTTGGTCGAGAAAAATCTCGCTCGAACAGTTTGGATTTGTTCGGACCAGAATTAAGAAAAAATCGACCGGGTGAATCAATGTCTTGACGAGACTATCTTGTGATCGAAAGACCTTCCCTTGAGAGTTCTGGTCGAATTTTGATTATTATGGTTGGGTGTTAATTATTATGGTTGAGTTTTACTCAATCTGGACAAGTTTATCCGAGAGCAGGACGAGAATTAACGGGAAAAAAAAATTAGTAAAAAACTGTCCAAAGATTATCGACCAGCTTCATGAATGGTTCCTAACCATCTTGTGCCTTTCACCAACCTGCCTGCTTGCTTCATTTAAATGATCATGCTATTGTCACAAGCTGCATGCCTGCAAGTCACAAGCTACTAGCTCCAGCTGCTTGCAGCTTTCTTCATGGAAGGGGAAGGTTCATCTGCTTGGTTACTTCATTGGACAGATATGATGATGCAGGTCGCCATGTGTCTTGCTGAGAGCTGAACTTGATGTCCCTATGGTTTAGTCATCAGAAGAAGTTCTCACATATTTTTGACCTCTTCCTCTTCATTATGGTCGTGGATAAACATGAGAGAAACAAAGAAATTCAGAGAGAGAGGAGAGAAAATCTGTGACAAAAATTCATGAAAAAAAATCAGTGAAAGAACAGAGAAGAGAAGTGACCTTGGACGACCCTTTCTTACTCTCTTGTGACTTTAACCAGTGTGTTCTGGTGTGGTTAAGATTTAGTTACTTTAAATTATGGAGTGGTTAAGGGCTGAAGTATTGGTGTCCTGAAGTTGGGAATTATCCACGTTATTAAGCCTTTATTTTTAAGCAGAAAGAGTTTATCAGTTTGATGAGATCAGTTTTATTAAGCTTCAGTCCATATAAGACACTCCACGACTTGTTCTCTTTCTGATCTTGATCCAACCCTGAAATCTGATGTGAAAGGCAAAGTCGTGGTTAGCTTGAAGAGAGACTACCATCCGAGTTTAATCAGTTGAGTAAAATTGGTAAGCTTCAGCCTCTTGATTCAGTCATGTTCTGATGAGAACTGACTCATGTGTGATGGTTAACCTGTCAAGATCAGTTTTCTAAGCCCTTGTATAGCTCATTCTTGGTTGGTTTATGATTTAGTCTGTCTCATAGAACCAGTAGCTGAACTAATATGAAATGTTGGAATTAAAACTAACAGATTTGATCTTGTCTTGAACTGAACCGAGCTGATAGGAAATGATTTAAGTTTCTTCTTCAGAACCGAGCTGTTGGATTGATGATCTTCTGTACCGAACTTCTTTTTTTAGGTCAGAGGTCGAGAGAAGCCTGAATAATAAACCTGGTTCATCAAGTAGAGCTGTGTTATGTCTTGCTGGTCGGAGAAGTCTGAAGATCAGTCTAGGTAACCTTCTGGACGTTTTGAATCAAGAGTGAAGTGGAGTGTGATTAGCTTGAGCTTGTGTCTAGTCTTCCTTAGCAAATCTCATGGATTCAAAGGTGAATCTAGATAGTTGATTAATAAATTATATATGAGTATAGCATGATTGCGTACTAAATATGGTTGATTGATTAAGTATTGTCTCTTGATCTATATTTAATTATGAAGTGTTTGCCTTGTGTAAACACTAAAGAATAATTCTTTGAGGTTTTTCCAAGCCTTAGTGCTTGTTCTCAAGTACTAATATATATGTAGATTATTACGTATCTGATACGAATCATATGAAGTCTTTCTCCCGAAAGTCCTTGCATTACTGTGACTTGGTCCTGCGAATGGAACAAGGTCATGAAGACACGATGATGGGGTAGCACCTTGGAGGCCGTGTACTGCATGACGATGCAGTCTCGAATGTTCATAAGGACGTTCGAGGATGATGGTAATGCTAACTCACTAGGCTCGGTTAGCCTTTGTGGTTTATCGGGTCTAGTATATATATTTTACTTATATATGAGTGAATGGCGGGTGACAAGGAGGTGATGTTTAAGATAGGATGCACATTGATGGGATGATAGGCCTTATATATATAATTATGGAATATATATATATCCACTACATTTGAATGGTGTCGACTGCTCGGGATAGTATTGATATGTATTGGGGGTGCGGGATTGGACTAATTGAGTAAACTAGTTACTCATGCCTCATTTCTGATGCAGGTAACCAGTAGGCGGAAGACCTTTACTCTAGGATGGGAAGAAACACCATTAGCCAGCGCTAGTTTTATTATCCTTGCAAAGTAGTTTTCATTGTTGACCAAAAACCTCGAGGTTAATCCTTAACATTTTGTGAGATGCGTTTGAAAGAATATTATATAATGTATTAAAGAATGTTTCTTTAAGTCTGAGTTCTATATGATATTAGTCATTGTCCAGATGAACTAACTATTGGGTATTGCTCAGTCGGGTTGAAAAACTTTGGGTTGTACCTAATAAGATATGTGTACTTAGGCGAATGGGTATATGGATCTATTCCAGGAACTTTGGGTTAATCGTTTATGTACACATTATGGCTTCTCTATTTGGTTTAAGTTATTAGTGATTGGTTGTGCATGCTCTTGTTTGATTGTTGCACGGCCGGTCGAGTCAATTTGTACTTAGACCAGATCGGGGGTGTCAGAGATACCGAAACCCTTTTGGGGATAGAATCTCATGAAAACCTCGTACAAGTAATGGAGAGGAATTCCCAGCACGGGGAAAAAGCCATTGAGAGGAGTTGTCTACAGAAAAGTCTCCCTTGGAAACTCTAAATCTTATCAAAGATCTACACCAGGAACCCAAATAAAACACAATGAAATGAATACTGAGGATGCACCACAATCCAACTTCTCACACAGGAGAAGATCATTCTCGTAAGGATTCAAGTCCCCGAGGACAGAAAAACAGGAACTCAGCAACAAGAAAACAACCTGAGGCTCCTCTGGAACATAGATCCTATGTAACTCTGAGAAGACAGACTCAGAGGGAAGAACCTTCGAACCCCCAGTGGCTCCACATACGGAAAAGGAGATTATGGCAGAGCTACAGGAAGTCACGTTCCAATACATTAGTGTGGAGGACCCAGTAGAGAGCGCGTCCAGACTCCAAAGAGTTATCAATGTAGAAAAAACATGGACTTATGGCAGAAGGTGCAAAGGCCATTCTAGTAGCCTCCTCCATTTAAATGACCAGCAATAATGCTGCCACTAATCTACCAAAAAGGACTGAGCTCACATTGCAAGCACAAATGTTGGGGTCAAAATCGGTAACGACAGAATCAATGATAGAAAACTCCCGAGAAATATTTCTTATCTAAAAAGAAGTAGAAATCCAGGACAAAAGCTTCGCGTTTAAAAGAAAGAAGTTATATGAAAAGTTGTCGGATAGGATGGTCCATTCTGAACAAACGACTGTTGGGGTCAACAACGGTCATCTCAAAATCAACATCTAAAATTGCGTTTCTGTGCGAAAGCTTTCTCGACACAATCTGGACAAAAGTTCCCGAGCAAAGGACTCGAGAGATACGGAGCACGAGACCAAAGACGTGGTCCAACTCGCCAAACTGGCAAGTTGGAACAAGCAAGATGGTTAACTCGCCCATTCGGCGAGTTGGACCAAGCAAGATAGTCAACTCGCCCATTCGGCGAGTTGGACCAAGCAAGAGGGTCAACTCGACCATTCGGCAAGTTGGACCAACCAAAATAGCCCAAGAGGCGAGTTGGACTGAACATAAACCAGATCTTATGCCTTCCGTTGAACCTCGGTGGATCCACCCCTCGTTTTGTCTCGATCAGAGTTATCGCTGGGATTTTACGATAAAAGCCGCGAAGACTCATGGTTATCGTATAAACATAAACGGTTAACTCAACACCAGAGTTGTCTCAACTATACGAGAACTGTGAACTTCCTAGCTAAAGAGACGCCGTATCATTAAACGTTCTTTCGAAGAAATCGTAAAAACATTTAAGTCGAAATACGACCCGAAGAGTCCTAAAACGCGGCTAAAAACCCACTTGCGATTTCATACAAAATCGAGCCTAGCAATGTCGTGAAGGTGTGTCTTTACTCGCAGAAGAAGATAAATCTCATGAAATCAGAAGATAAATGTCAAGTTTCCAAGATAATGATGAAGATCGAGATAAAAAGGAATATTTCCGCGAAGCGTAAACTTGACCTAGGGGAAAAAAGGAAAGGGGAACCGACCCAGAAGGCATATATAAGGGCAGATAAAGCTAAAGGCGCAGGGATCCAGAAGATTTAGACCTAGAATAACTCTGTTACCTTATAAGAACTTAGAACTTAAGTGGCTAGAAGGACAGAGTTATACTCAAACGTTTCTCCATCTTTGTTTGACAATTCTGATTTTTGTAAACTCCACAACTCATTGCACATAGAAATCCTAAGGTTTATTCTCGAAAAGAATAGGTTTCTATGACTGGCACTCGATTACAAGACAAACTTGCTCCTGCAATCCGATCTCTCGGTCCACTCTTTTAATCGAACTACATTCGGCTTGATCCTCGAAAGGGGTACGTAGGCAGCCTTTCATAAAGGTTCAGTCCGAAATCAGTCAAAACCTTTTCTCATATCTTTTTCGTCTTTTGTTATCGAGCTACGACTCAACTAGGTTTAAGGTTTTTGGTTGCTAGAACTAGGTAATTCGCTAACAGCTCTTGCGGCCGAAGCTTTGATAATCCTTTGTAATGATCGCAACGCTCTTACGCGGATTCGAAATAAGATCTACTTTTTCTGTAGATCCCTTTTATTATCTTTTCATACTTTCCATGTTTATTTGATTACTTCTCGTTGGCTCTCGCAGAGAATCCGGGATCTCCAGGGAAGTTAGGATTTCTTGACTTTCCTATATTTACGAAAATCGACGGTGTAAATTTCGGTTCCCACAGTTTGGAGCTAGAAGGAGGGCGTACGGATTACTCTAACTCATGGACACGAAACGCTTGATCAAAACGATGTCTGGAAATACGAAAGAAAATACCGTAGCTCGCAACAACACTGGTAAAACAACTCCAGCAGTGACTGCTCCCATTGCCAACGCTTATGCAAACGCCGCAGTGCTTGAGAAAATCGAAAACCTAGTCGCAAATTTTCACCACAGGAGGAGTACTGAAACAAGCTCTCGATTTCTCTCACAAAACATAAAGGGCAACGATAAAATCCATCAAACCCCGTAAAGTTTGTCTCATTACCGATTTGGAAAAATCTCAGCACATAAGGATTCGACCAAAAGACCTTTTTCAAAAACTTTTCTGAAAAATAAAACTTGCTCTCCCAGAAATTGCGGCGAAACCCTAGATTACTCATGGAGAAAGGAAGCACATCAAATCGGAGCACAACCCCCACTTCTGTAGTTCTTCCGAACAATTTTCGAAGAAACGAAGTTGATCTCTATTGAATCACTCAAAACCTAAAACGGCTGAAGAAAAATAAATTAAGCAAAATGAGAGATTGTATCCCTCACTGCTAAAACGTTTTCCGAAACCTAAGATTCCGTGAAAAGTCAGGCTTCGATTCTACGTGACATATTCAGTGTATTCTCGATTATTGTCACTTAAACTTACTCCGGAAAAACTACTCAAAATCACCTCGGATCAATCCTGCAGAAATGAGATAATCTCTAATTAAGTTGACTCCTGATAATTAAGCTCACCACATCCAAAGTTTCATAGGCTAAAACATGAGTTGTCCGAAAAAAAACAGCTCTTGTACCGCCAACCTCGAAAACACACTTACATAAGGACTTTCGTAAAATTAAACTCCACAACATCGTACGAAACAGTTTTCGTAAAACTAAACTCACGACATCTCACGGAATAACTTTCGTAAAATTAAAGCTCAACAACATTTTCCAAAACAGATTTCGTAAAATCAAACTTGTCAATATTTTATGGAACATCGTTCCAAACTGAAACAAGGTAGCATTTATGATACAACTTTCGTAGATTTTTTTTTTGAAAACATTTACGAAACGACTGCACCAGCATACCATCAAAACTTTAGTTGGACCGAACGAGCCATTCAACTCGCCGAACGGATGAGTTGGACCAAACGAGCCGGTTCGGCGAGTTGTACCATACAAGCAGTCCTTTGGACCACCTTTGCATTCTCCTTTGAATCTTGATCGAGTCGCTTTTTTCGTCTCAATCGGAGTTTCCGTTGAAATTTTACGATCAAAACAAGTTGGTCGCACACCGTCCAACTCGCCCCGATGGCGAGTTGGATTTACTCCTTCCAAATCGCCTTATGGAGAGTTGTACGAGCCCTGATGAGCTTATCCTTTGTGTTCTCTTTCGAATCTCGATCGAAATTCTTTTCGTTTCATCTCAATCGGAGTTTGCATTGAGATTTTACGACAAAAACAAGTATGACTCATCTAAGGTATGGCCGGCTTGGAAATTTTCGGCGAGTTTGGACCAAGCATGATGGTCAATTCTCCCAATCGGCAACTTGGACCAAGAAAGATGGTCTACTCGCCCTTTCAGCGAGTTGGAGCAACCCAACTTTCCCCCGAGGCGAGTTGGACCGAACATAAACCAGATCTTATGCCTTCCGTTGAACCTTGGCGGATCCACCCCTCGTTTTGTCGGAGTTACCGTTGGGACTTCACAATAAAAACCTCGAAGAATCATTTTTTTAAATAAATTTCATGGTTATCGTATAAATGGGAACGGTTAACTCAACACCACAGTTGTCTAAACTATTCGAGAAGTGTGAACTTCCTAGCCAAAGCGACGTCGTATAAATGTTCTTTCGAAGAAATCGTAAAAATGTTTAAGTCCAAATATGGCCCAAAGAGGCCTAGAACGCGGCAAAAGACCCACTTGCGATTTCATACGAAACTGAGCCCATCAATGTCATGAAGGTGTATCTTTACTCGCAGAAGAAGATAAATCTCGCGAAATCCGAATATAAATTTCAAGTTTCCAAGATAATGATGAAGATCAAGATAAAAATGAATATTTCCACGAAGCGATAAACTCAACCTTGGGGTAAAAAAGGAAAGGGGAACCGACCCAGAAGGCATATATAAGGGGAGATAAAGCTAAAGGCGCAGGGATCCAGAAGATTTAGACCTACAATAACTATGTTACCTTATAAGAACTTAGAACTTAGGTGGCTAGAAGGACAGAGTTATACTCAGACGTTTCTCTATCTTTCTTTGACAATTCTGATTTCTTTAGACTCCACAACTCATTGCACATAAAAATCCTAAGTTTTTTTCTCGAAAAGCTCGGTTTCTATGATTAGCACTCGATTACCGGACGAACTTTCTCCTGCAGTCTGATCTCTCAGTCCACTCTTTTAATTGAACTACATTCGGCTTGATCCTTGAAAGGGGTACGTAGGCAGCCTTTCATAAAGGTTCAGTCTGAAATCAATCAAAACCTTTTCTCATATCTTTTTCGTCTTTTGTTATCGAGCTGCGACTCAACTAGGTTTAAGGTTTTTGGTTGCTATAACTATGTAACTCGCTAACAGCTCTTGCGGCCGAAGTTTTGATAATCCTTTGTAATGATCGCACGCTCTTACGCGGATTCGAAATAAGAACTACTTTTTCTATAGATCTGTTTTGTAATCTTTTCATACTTTCCCCGTTTATTCGATTACTTGTTGGGTGCTCTCGCAGAGAATCCGGGACCTCATGGAAAGTTAGGGTTTCTTGACTTTCCTTAATTTACAAAAATCGAAGGTGTGCATTTCGGTAACCACAACAACCAAAGAAGAGAAAGGAGGGAAATTCCGTGGGCTTGAGGACACATTCATGGCTTCCTCTTACAGCCTACGACATAGAGAAAATATAGAAGGAGAACAGAAAGAAAGAGAGAAAGAGATCAACCCTTAACAAGGCCGATATTAATATTTGGTGGATACGCCAAGATGGATCGATTGTCGCAAAGAAAGGCTGACTGGAAGGAATAAAAGAGGCAAGTAGAAGGCCTGGATAGGGTCTCTAACACACTAGATCACACAGCCCAGGTTATTGGAGTAATCATTGAACCATCGGCTAAGACCTTCGAGAGGTCTGATCGGGCTAAGGCAAGGGGCAACTAGTTATATCTATTTCTCCCTTTTACATTTGAATACTTCTTCTTCTACTACGTTTTTGTATTTTCGTGGGGTTATAGTGGTAATGTCTTGGTGTTAAGCTAAGGTCATGTCCAAATGAAACAAACAATTGACCATTGACCATGAAATTGGTCGGACGTGTGGGTGGTTCGCATGGTCATAGTTATGGATCAGATGGTCTCTTTAGACTAACAGATCAATTTGGTTGCTTATTGGTGCTTACATGGTATTTGGGACAAGGCCTGGACCGGACTAGGTGTAGATTTCCAAGGGCCAATGGGATGGTTTTGCCAATCGACCATGGTGTGGATCGGTCTGGTTTATTCGATGGCTTGGTTCAACCAAGGCCAATCCAGTTATGGTGTATGTCGATTGGGTTCTAATTAGATGTGATATAAGGATCCCAGATCTTTATTAATGGGCCGGATCATGGTTGGTATGGATCGGATCATGTTTGGTCTAACTCGATCATATGGAGTAGTTGTCGAATGCGATACATCGGCCAGATTATATGGAGCGAGTTATGGAAACTTGGTTTGATTTGATTTATTTTTGGATCTCAATGTTTATGATCATGGTCCAAAGGTTAAGGGTCGTGACCTTTCACCAAGGTGGTTATTCATGATAGATAACCGAGTGATCGAAAATTGTTGTAAGATAGACTTTTGGGCCGCATGGTCTATAAGAACTATTGATGGATAAATCTATTAACCATAATATGTACTTGGATTAATGGTATGATGTGTGTCCTAGACAAGAGGCATGAGTCACCTGGAAGGATGTGACTTGCATTAATAGGAGACAAGAGTCGTGTAAGGAATGGTGATCGATCCATGATCCATGGGTGATCCGGATCGATGGTCCTACCTTATTTTTGTATCAAGGTCGTGTCACTATGATATATTGACCATAAGGAATGCTTTATATCAACCTAGGTGTTGGTAAACAAGGCCAAAGGATTGGCTAAGATCCATGAGGAAAGGTATGGTTAGTGCAAAGAGCCGTGGACCATAAGTATTGAGCCTATGCGTTCTTCTTCAAGGAACACGGTGTATGGTATGATTATATTTGAATATGGAAGTCCTGATCCATATATTACGGATCAAAGGGTCGGCTCTAACTTGATTAGAGATGCATTGGTTTGGAAGGCAAGGCTGATCGGGTTCATTGGAATGTTGTTCCATGGCCGGTCAAGCTAGAGTGAGAACTCAATGAATCCAAGTCATGTGAGGTGCTTAGTTGATGGACTTGGGGTTGGTAATTGTTATTCCATAGAATGGACATGATGTAATGATGCATTATGAGCCGAGAAGGACCAGATGCAGATCATTAACTGATGAAGACTTCTCAATTGTTACTTAGTCTGTGGGGATGGATGGATGAATGACTAAGTACCAAAGGGAGTTGTTTAATGCAGGAACAAAGTTAAGGACCAAGATGAGACTCAGTGAGTTGAATGGTTCTATACACAAGCAAGAGTAGTTTGATCAATGGAGGACCAATGAGCTAACAAGCTCCGTGGATGTGGCAAAGGTATCACTTAGAAATTACTTGGATAGATTAGTAACTTCATAGGATGTTGTTAGAATGGTTTAGGGGAATGGAACCTCGGATAAGTTTGAATTGAACCGTGTTAAGAATTGGTCTATAAGCTGAAATGGTAGTTAAGTGAACTGGCCATGTCTTAGAAAATTTGACAGGGCGAGTACTTGATTGGATTAGGTAAAGGGTTAGATAAGAATATTCCTCTGCATATTGTTGGAAATTATCAAAGATAAGAAATGACTAGACAGTCTTTAGCTAAGGTCTAAGTGAACCCATGCCAAAGGGAAAAATTAATTAAGAAGGATTCAATGAATAGAGAGGTTCGCTGAGTACGTGGACCGAGCGACATAAGCCTTCGACCGCGGCCTAGTTAGCCGGGTTTGGGTATTACTAGTTGGTATCATATCATGATTGATCCTGTTCAGGACGGTGCTTAAAGATGTACAGCTCAAACCAATATTGTTTTGAAGAAACTAAGTTGATTATAAAACCTTAGTTTTGGTGAGCCAAGTAATAGTTGAGGTAAGTTTGGTATCATGCTTGAAAATAGGGAAGTTCTAAGACGAACATGCTTAGCCAAGATACAATCACCAAGGGAAAGAGTTTTATACTAGAAGTTTAGTCAACATAGTTAATAAGAAGCATGAACGGTCTTGAAAGAACGTGATATTTTGTATTCTAGTATAATGGGGGTTGAGGTATTTTATAAAGCTCTTGTGAATGGTGTCAGCATTCGAAAAAGTGTAACACTTTGGGGGAGTGGTATGGGACATTGTCCAAATGTATGATGAAACAAAGATCCTACTCATCTAGGTACCTAATGGAAGTGGAAGTATTAAGTGATTGGCAATGCCATGAAGAATGTGTGAGACGTTCGTTGTGGTGTTGTCAGGAACTGAGATACTTTCTATGCGACGAAAATTTCATATGATTACAACAAGATGTTTTGAATCAGTGTATGGTAGGCTATGCTTATTTTTGAGGGGCCTGGGGGAACAAGGAAATCGTAGAGGCTGATATGCTTAACGATTTTTATGATTCTACCAGGACTCGACATAGACAAGCATTACTCCTTAAGGATCCAGATGGATCAATTGACCTAAATATTGGTGGTGTGGAAACACACGTACTTTTCGATTCAGGGGCTACACACATAGTGTTGTGAGTCCAGAGATGATCGGAAAGTGAATGTTCCAAATGGGAACCAGGGAATGTGGCAGGATAGTGAATGCGGCTGAAGGCCAAGTAATGCATTCACTAGGACTGATTGAAAGCATTCCAGTGAAGATACAAGATATGAATGTGCATATGGACCTAATTGTTTTCCCCTAAAGAATCACAAGGTGATCTTAGGTATGGACTGTTTAGGAAAGTATCATGCAACCATAGACTGCCACCATGGGAGTGTATGGTTTAAGGGTGGGCCGAATCCGATCGACTTACAAGGAATAAAGCTAGCTTCGGGGATCTCCGTGGTTTCAGCAGTCCATGCGCGAAGGATTCTGGAGAGAGGTTGTGAGGCTCACGTAGCCACAATCGCCACCGAGGGAGTCGAGGGGGTTGGTGACCCGGACAGGATTCCTCTGGTCAGAGAGTTTGAGGATGAGTTCCAAACGCTTAAGGGATTATCCCCTGACAAGTTGGATCCATTTCCGCACAGCTCCTACCAAGATGGCCGAGCTAAAGAAGCAGCTGGAAGAACTATGTGAGAAGGAGCAGGCTCGGTAATGCAATCGAGTCCAAGGAAGGAACATGGTTGGCTTACACGATCGAGTATGGGTGAGATCTAGTGGGGATTGACTATAATCGAGATGAGACGATCAAGTCCAGTGAGGGACAAAGATCGCAATACAACCAAGTTGGAGAGGGACCTATGGTTGGGATGAGACGGTTGAGTTCCGGAGTGGACCAGGACCGCAGTATAGTTAAGCCTTGTAATGGACGAGGATAAAAATTTTGATCGAGTCCATGAATGGACCAATATAAATTATGACAAAGTCTGGTGATGGACAGAAGTCAAGAATAAGGTGAATTAGTCTTTTAAAGAACTAAGTCGCAATATGGCCAAGCTGTGAAAGGTTATGGTCGGTTAAGGGATGATCCAGTATGCTTTAGTTAGAGTCCATGATCTATTGAAGAATCGGGACAATCTGTTAGGACTTGTAGTAATATGAGTAGCCCAAAAGTAGGAAAAGTTCACTAAGACTTATTGGTACATCGAGCTGCTTGGGGATTGGAAATAAATCAACCAAGACTCGAGTGGTGCCTCAAGTATCTTAGCAGCTGGAATGGTTTAGTCGTTAGACTATGATGTATGATCTAGTCAGGATTGTCTAGGACCATGAGATATTTGACGGCGTACAGAATGGGACAAGGTCGAGACATTAGGACCAAGTCTGGATAAGACTAGGGTCTGTATTATGAGATTGAGTCCGAAGAACTAGGATCAAAGAAAGAAAAAAGCCTAACGAAGACAATATTCAAGAGAAAGACATAGACTTGGTGGATACTAGGATCACAATTTAGAAAGATGGGATCGGGTGCCACAAGTTGTGTCTTGGGAAACGGAGACTAGGATGAAAGATGATCAAGTTGTTTGAGCAGTTTATGGACGAACAAATACTTGTATTGGATTCGAGGAAGAATCCATCACAAGTAAGGGGGGACTTCTAATACACCCAGACCTGGATAAGGTCGATGGGACATGCCATGGTTCGAGAAAACATACTAGCTGGCCATAGAACCCCAAGGCAAGTGTGCCATGGCCTAAAAAGAAGGTTAAGTGCATTATTATGATAATACTTAACCAAATACAAAAGGAAACAAGAAGCTGAACGAGTGATACGGTAGCTGGGAAATGTGAATTGTAAGCTCGATCAGCTAAGCTAAGCTCGCTTTAGATCACACTGAGTAGAGTCAGATCCACCATATTGACTACTAGCTCACTCATCTGGACCATCTAGGGATCAGCTTATCTCAGGTAGATGGAGTGTTTGGGTCTCGGACAGTTGGGTTGGGTCCAAGCCGAGTTTGGGCCATGTGGTCGGTCCGAGATGGTTATGGACAAGGGGTCTATGTGATATAGCCTATTTATTACCAGTTTTAGGCCATGTTATAGGCTATATTTAGGGTATATTATGTGTGTCTAGGCTATGTTTTAAGGTTTTTACAAGTCAAGGTACGTTTTGGAGATACATGGAGATACCTGGAGCTTTTGGAGCATTTAGAGGAGAATAATCCGTAGTTGATCATTGAGAGAGTCGAAATACAAGATTGCCGTCGATCGACGGCACTATCTTGACATCGACCGATGTTACATGACCAAGATCGATCGATGCTGACCACTTGCCATCGATTGATGACCAATTTACCGACAGCTGATTTCAAGCCCACGTTAGAGAAAAGACACAAGATTACAAATTTACCCCTGGACGAGTTTTGAACTAGACTTTAAGGTTTTATATTTATAGTTTATGTATGACACCAAAATGACAGAGACGTACAGAGACGCATAGAGACATACAGAGACGTATGGAGACGTACGGTTCTAGAGTTTTAGTATTCTACTTAGGGAGAAGATTCATAACTCCTTAGGGAGAGTTGCATTGGAACGCCAGTATTTTATCTATGAATTATATTGAGATTATTATTCTTACTTTGATTATGTCTAAGTAGTTATCAACTAGATTTAGGGTTGAATGATAGCAATCATGGATTAGCCAAAAAGTAGGATTGCTAGGTTAAGTTAATATCCATCAATTGAGTTGTGCTTAATGCTTGAATTCTAAATTAGCTAACTAAGATCTCGAAAGTATGACATGGATGACTACGAGAGTAGGTTCTGTGCCAAAATAGACTCCATTGAACTAGGTTGTTAGGCTCATGCGAGAGCTGGTCTAATTAGCTTAGTGAACATATCAAATCTTGTTCACACTTCCTTCTGATTTCACCATCGATCGACATCAGGCCTTAGCCGTTGATCGATGGTCTTTTCTTTTGTTCGCATAAAAGAGTTGGAGTTAAAAGGGTCAGAATAGTTAATATATGAGTTCTAGAATATTTAGATATCCGTGCTTCTTATTCCCTATAATTCATTAAGCATGAAACCCTAGGTCTAGCATATTTACATTTACATCTAGTTAGTCTAGTAGTATATTTCCATATTTACATTATTAGCATAATTACATTACTAGAAAATTTTCATATTGCATCTACACTCTCCAATAATGAATATTTCCTTAGACTGATTACTTGTTACCAATATATATAATCACCTAGCTAAACCTTTAGGAATAAGAAATCTATTGCGTGCCATTGTTCTCTATCGATTTGATCGCTAAGTACTACAGGTGATATCTCTTGGCAATAGTATTGTTTTTTGTGTTAGGATTAAGGGTTAATTTGATAGTTAATTGTTTAGGATATGTATACACTTCTAGAACAGTAAACACACCCATGTCACCATGCGACCAGCAAATGGGATTGGGCAATGGGTCTAGGCCCAAGATGGGCCTGATTAGGGGCAGTTAAGGGCGTGGGTAACTGCCATAGGTGAAGGGATGCGATAGAACATTGATTAGATCAATGGTAAAAAATGATACTGAATGGATGCAACCCTTGAAAGGTAACTGCCCTTTCTTCTATAAAAGGAGGGAAATTCCGTGGGATTTCGGTCACATTCATGGCTGTCTCTTATATCCTAAAATACAGAGAAATTCGAGAGGTATAAGAGAAAGAAAGAGAGAAAGAGATCAGTCTATAACAAGGCTGATATTGATGATTTGGTGGATCTGACTTGAAGGATCGATTATGGCAAGGAAATGCTGACTGGAACGAATAAAAGAGGCAAGGATAAATTCCTGGAGAGGGGCTCTAACACACAAGAGCACACGGAAGAGGTTAGTGGAGTAATCATCGAACCATTGGCTAAGACCATCGGGAGGTCCGATCGGGTTAAGGCCAGGGGCGACCGGTTATGTCCATTTCTCCTTATTACATTTGAATACTTCTTCTACTACTTTTATTTATTTTCGTGGGTTATATTGGGAATGGATTGGTGTTAAGCCAAGGTCATGTCCAAATGAAACAAACAATGGACCATGAACACTAGCCGAATGTGCGGGTGGTCTGTATGGTCATGGTTATGGATCAGATGGTCTCATTAGACTAAGGGATCAATCAGGTTGATTTTTGGGCCTTAAATGGTATTTGGGCCAAGTCCTAATACAGCCCAAGTGTAGATGTCCAAGCCCCCATGGGCCGGTTTATGCGGATGTGCCAATCGACCATGGTGTGGATCGGTTTGGTTTATTCGATGCCTTGGTTTGACCGAGGGCAATCCGGTATGGTGTAAGTGGATTAGGCTGTACTTATATGTGATCTAAGTATCCCAGACCTTTATAAATGGGCCGAATCATGGTTGGTATGGATTGGATCATGTTTGGTCTAACTCGGTCTTATGGAGTAATGGTCAGATGTGATGGATCAGCCATATTATATGGAGCGATTTATGGAAACTTGGTTTGAGTTGATCACGGCCTGACCCATCATAATTTGATCTATGTTTTGGTTTGAATGGTTATGATCATGGGCCAAACATTAAGGGTCGTGACCTTTCACCAAGGTGGTTATTCGTGACAGATAACTGAGTGATCGGAAATTGTTGTAAGATAGACTTTTAGGATGCATGGTCTATATGGGGTATTGCTGGATAACTCTCTTAACCATAATCTGGACATGAATTAAAGATATTATTTTTGTCCAATCCAAGAGGCACGAGTCACCTGGAATGATGCAACTTGCATTAATAGTAGACAAGAGCCGCGTAAGGAATGATGATCGATCCATGATCCATGGGTGATTCGGATCGATGGTTATACCTTCTTTATGTATCAAGGTCGTGTAACTATGATATAGTGACCATAATTAATGCTTGATATATACCTTGGTTTTGGTAAACAAGGCCAACGGATTGGCTAAGAGCCATAAGGAAGAGAATGGTTAGTGTTATGAGTTGTGGACTATAAGTACTGAGCCTATGCGTGCTTTTTCAAGGAAGGCCGTTTATGGTCTGATTATATTTGAGTATGGATGTCTTGATCCATAGATTATGGATCAAAGGGTCAGCTCTAACTTGATCAAATATGCATTGGTTTGGAAGGCAGGGCTGATCAGGTTCGTTGGAAGGTTCTTCCATGGCCGGTCAAGCCAGAGTGAAGACTCAATTAATCCAAGTCATGTGGGGTGTTTTGTTGATTCACTTAGGAGCTGTTGGGAATTTTTAGTCCATAGGATGGACATGATGTGATAAGCTGTTGAGGCAAAAGGATGATGCATGAGCCGAGAAGGGCCGGATGTAGATCATTAACCGTTGAAGACTTCTCAATGGTTACTTAGTTTGTGGGGATGGATGGCTGAATGACTAAGTACCAAAAGCATTTGTTTAATGCAGGAACAAAGTTGAGGACCAAGATGAGACTCAATGAGTTGAATGGTTCTATAGACAAGCAAGAGTAGTTCGAATCAATGGAGGACCAATGAGCAAACAATCTCTGTGGATATGGAAAAGGTATGACTTAAAAATAATTGGATAGATTAGTAACCTTCTAGGATTCTGGTAGCATGGTTTAGCGGAATGGAACCTCGGATTAGTTTAAATTGAACCGTGTTAAGGATTGGTCTATAAGCTGAAATGGTAGTTAAGTGAACTGACCATGTCTTAGACAATTCGACCGGACGAGTACTTGATTGGATTAGATCAAGGGTTTGATAAGAATATTCCGCTGCATATCGTTGGAAATGATCAAAGCTAAGAAATGACTAGATAGCCTTTAGCTAAGGTCTAAGTGAACCCAAGCCTAAGGGCAAAAATTAATTAAGAAGGGTTCAACGAATATAGAGATTCGGTCAGCAAGTGGACCGAGCGACGAAGCATTCGACTGCGGCCTTGTTAGCCGGGTTTGGGTATTACACTCCAGTCCTCTTCCTTACAAGTTTTAAGCTGGGATTGTTGTGGGTTGGGAATCCCATTAACAGTCCAGAAATTAATGAAGTTACAAAAGACTTGTTAGCCGGGTTTGGGTATTACACTCCAGTCCTCTTCCTTACAAGTTTTAAGCTGGGATTGTTGTGGGTTGGGGAATCCCATTAACAGTCCAGCAATTAATGAAGTTACAAAAGACTTTGGCTTCCCACATCCTATTCCTTATGGAGAAAAAGAACAACGACGAGACATTTAAAGAAAACCTTGAATGGATAAAATACGACTCCTCACTATTGGTGTCGCCGCATAGCCCAGGTGATGGAGGCTGTGCCTCTTCTTGAACTACATTGACCGTCAAAAAATCAGGTATGCTAAATATCCGATTGGACCAAGCACTAACAAATACTCTTTGGGTGGAACTGTATCCACGAGGAAGATGCGCATATATAGTGTACAAAATATTCGACTGTATAACACTAGGGACAATGTTGTTTAAGGGAGTTAGTTATTAACGTTGTGTTTTATTTTGAGTCATTTTATAGAGTCAAGACGGAGATGATGAATTTTTTAAATTTTACTAACTACCTAAGCACTCTCTAGAACCATTATTAGATTTACTGACTGCAAGGTGTATTGGATGGAAATGCCAAAGTGGAGCACATGCAATAACATCCCCTATTGCTGAGAATGTTTGAAGAAACCAAAGTTAACCTCCAGCCTAATCAACATTATGGTTTCTCTCTCTCTCTCTCTCTCTCTCTCTCTCTCTCTCTCTCTCTCTCTCTCTCTCTCTCTCTCTCTCTCTCTCTCTCTCTCTCTCTCTCTCTCTCTCTCTCTCTCTCTCTCTCTCTCTCTCTCTCTCTCTCTCTCTCTTCGGCGTCTAGAATCTAGAAAAAGAAAAGATTGAGATGATTTCCTGAGATGCATAGGGGTAGGAAAATTTCCTATGACCCTACTATTTTAATTCAAAGGAATGATCACAAATTGTTGGAAACGAGGAGTACGAACATTTCCTATGACCCCACACACCTACACTTTGAAAAAAAATCAGAAAAGAAAAACAAAAAGAAGAAAAAGAAAAATATTTAAAGAAGAGAGAATGAGGGAAGAAAGGGATCAAAGAAGACTGCATGTGTGTTCAGATACTTGCTTAAGTAAAAGTCCATGTGTTCTTTAATCGATATTCCCAAGGTAAAGTCTGCACCATATTATGAAAGAAATGAGGTTAGTAGAGGGGTATGTCAGGCGGCATTAGCTAACTTGTGGCCTATATGGTATGGATGCTAAGCCAAGGTATAGTACATAAGGTACCTTTAAATTTGGCATGAATTTGATGTTGTTTGCAACATTGCAGAGGTGATGGTAGTAAGTCTAAAAGAATGTGAATCCTTGAGATTTAGAAACCTCTTTCACACAATTTTCTATGTTTTGCTTGAGTTCAAGCCAAGGATAAATATGGGGAGTTGATATACTAGCCATAGTATAAATCATGTTTAAAGTCTTTATATTATGTTTCGAGTATATTTTAGAGCCTTTTCAGGTCTAGATATGTTTTTGAGCATTGTGGAGATTGTGGAGCATTTTGAAGCATAAAGATGAAGAAACTAAGAAGTCAGAATCGAGACACGTGAGGAGTGTCAGACACATGAGGAATGTCGATCGACACTATCCTTAGTAACAATCGACACCCGCGTGAGATGAGCCGACTTTGGCACCAAAAATCAAGCTTGGACCAGAAGTTTCCACAGAATTACAAGACTACCACTGACCAGTTTTTGCCTATTATATATAGTTTGTACCATTGTTTAGGCAGAATACACACATTATTACACATTATAATTCATAGTTATTCTTAGAAGCTTTTATTAGGGTTTGGAGAGAAGATCAAAGACTCCTTTAGAGATTTGTATTGGAACTACAACATTTCTTACTCTATCTTTTAATGCAATTCTTTCGGTTTATTTTGATTGTTTGCTTTACTATGTATGAGTAGTTTACTTGTTACGTTTAGGGTTTTCTAGGTTTTTGGTGAACTTATAAGATATAGAATAGCTATGGTCAATTAATTGTATCCTTCACTTAATTGATCTTACTGCTTGTGCTCTAGAGTAGCTAACTATAAACCTGGTCATAGGAAATCAACAACAACGATAGTTGATTCGACCCCAGAAAATAATTCTGTTGAGCTAAGTGGTTAAGCGCAAGCGATAGCATGGTTTAGCTAACTTAGTGAACTAATCAAATTGGTTCTTAACGCTTGTCTAAATAAGCATCGATCGATACTTTGTAGTATCGATCGACAATCTCTCTGAATTTGCACCGCGAGACATTGAATATTAGGATTAGACATCTGATTGTACTTGCATGTGATAACGTGGATACCCTACTGATTGAAATTGAGTTCTAGGACGATATCTATCACACCCTTAGCATCTATAGATTGTAGTTCTTATTGGCTGCATGAAACCCTAAGTCTAACGCCTTTCCAATATATCTTACAACCGATATCTGTTTTCTTGCTTTATTTACTGCTTTTAATATTTCTTGCATTGGTTATTCTTATTTTTTATAGTTTATTGTGTGTCTACGCTCCCCGTGGATTTGATCCTTAAGTATTGCAGTTGATCTCTTATTTGAGAGAGTTTGCCCTAGGGTAATTTGAGCTACATTAGGTAACATGTCATATATTAGGTGATAGGTTTCTCCATACATTTACAGGCATATGGACCACAATCATTCTTGTTTGTATTGTCTACTGTTTCAACAAGTTTAACTTTTTTTCCTCCATTACTATTGCATATGCTCGTATACTCACTTTCTGAATCATTACCTTCTCACTTGTTTGGCTCTCATATCGTTACTATTGATCTACATGAGTATAAGAATGATATTTAATGCCCATAGAAAATAACAATGTTGGTAAATATAAAGCTGCAAATAGGAAATTATAAAAGAATCGAAATATCAATATGATCAATATATAGACCAATATATATGACGATAAGAGTACTCACTTCATGCTCAGTTGTCTTCCACTTGTTTGTTACTTACTGTAGTTAACATTAATTTGCATTAGATAACAAACACATTAATATACAAATGATATATTAAAGACATTAAAGTCACAGTATTGATAAAAAAAGTACCATTACTTAATCACGATGATAAGGAATCTAACATCATGGCCAGGTTTCTCAACGGATCTGGAGGATTTCTCTTCTATTAGGTGGCGCTTCCAGGATTTCAGGATCATCCATGTACCTAGAGCACAAAACAAGAAGCCGGATTCATTGGCAAAGACAGCGCGTGCGTTTCATCAGAGTTTAGTTTTATTGGTTGTTCTCTTCCGGTATGGATTCCCAGACTACTTCTTGTTTTAGAATAATAGAATAGCTGTTTGATTTCATAAATAAAGATAAAAAGTACCATTAATATTGCATTTTCTCATATACTGACACCCTGCTTCATTGCTTTCTCCCAGTGTTTAGCCTTCAATATCGTTAATATTGATCTACATGAGTATTAAAAATGATATACAAAGACAATGGCAAATAACAATATTGGTAAATAGAAAGGTGCAAAATAGGACAATTACAAAGATTGGAAACAATCAAGAGCACCTCAAGCTAAGTAATGGATCAGCCGTTTGATGGAAAAAAAGAATGGAAACAACAATATGATCAGTATTAAGAGCAAAATATTCAGCGGTAAGAATACTCACTTCATGTTCAGTTTCCTTCTCACTTATTTGATGTTCAATTTAGTTAACATTCATCTGCATTAGATAACAAACACATTAGTATACTAATGATATAATAAATACTATTAAAAATAAAAAAAATATTGGTAACTAGTAACGCTTCAAATTAAGAACACGATACAAACATGAACCCAAAAATTTGAAGAAATCAATAGCAATATTGAGTCATCAAGATTACTGACTTTATGTGAAATTGGTTTCCTCATTTGTTTATCCTTCCATGGCGTTAACATTTATATGCATGAGAAAGGAGATAATGAAAATAGTAATTTTAAGAAATGACGAGCCAAAAGAAAAAACAGTGAAACGTTTGGAAGTTTTAGGTCTGAGTAGTTATAAAGGGATCTCATTCATTATATAGAAAATATTTAGTAGGTGAAACTTCATAAGAAAATACAATTAATAATTATAAATCTAATAATAAAATAATATTCAAATATATCAAAGGAATACTATATTTTGATATGTGTTTCAAAAGCACAGGTTGTTTTTTTATTTAACACTTGTGTTAAAGTGTAAGATTTGTTCAAATTGATTTAAATTTGATATGTGTTTTAATAGTATATATATTTTATATTTACAAATAACTCATTGTTGAAATATATTAAGGATGTGAATTTTCAATTATAATTTTAAATTAATTTTTAGCATATAGTTATATGTTATTTCTAATCATTGATATACACTATTACAAAATAAATTATTTTACTTAGTGTTATAGTTTATATATTTTAAGCCAAACATAGTTTATTCGAACATATATATATATAATTCTTATATATTATAAGTTTTTAAATTTTATGTTTTTATTTATATTTTCGACATGATATATAAATTAATAACAATTAGTGGGCAAAAAATTAACAAAGAGTAGGATTTGATGATTTTCGGATCTGGCCCAAATATAAAATAAATTACCAGAAGAATGGAACAAGTATTAATTAAATGTTATGAACCAATTGATGTGGATGCAATAACCATGAGGATTAGATCGAACCAGACTCGATCAGAGGTTAATATGGATCTGACCAGAAAGGAATATTCCTCAACCATAAAGGAATATACCCATCGGCCATGAGTGGATAAGATCAACCAAGATTTTCCTTTTCCTTGTTTGATAAGATTTACCTTTTCCATGATTATCTAGGAATGTTATCTTTCCATTTATCTTAATGACGGTCTAATGTAATCCCTATATATGAAGGGCACCCATCGATTGAAATCAATAAGAATCACAAGTTTCCTAATTCTTTTCTTAACACGTTATCAGCACGATACGTCTCTAAAACCCTAAGCTAAAACTCAAAACCCATAAACCTAAAAGCAGCCGTCAAGAACCCTAATTAAAAATCCCATCGATTCAATCTCACCTAAAGCTTTCCACATCTAAAGTTGTTCGATCTCTCTCTCTCTCTCTAAATCGGAAGAACCCTAATCACCCGATACACACCCAACCGGCACACAAAGGTTACCCGCATACGAACAACACCCGCGACAAGCTCTTACCCGCGTAGAACACCATCCGCGATACATCTAGTCGGAACTCACCCGCGATAGAGGTTAACCATACCCGCGTACGTACCAGACTCGATCCGCGAACGACGAACGAACACCCGAACCAGAACCAGCACCCGATAGAGGTTCCCAGCAGCTGATACACACCGGTTCATTAGCCGATACTCCCGAACCACAATCCAGCACTCGATTGACCACCCGATAGCTTCCAGCACCTCCGATCAACCTGCAATACATCCTACGACCTGCGACAACTCTCTCGGTGGTCCGTTCAACCCGTCTAAGTCTCAAGGTAACTTGATCAAACCCTAATTTATAAATTGATCAATAGAACTCTGCTAGGTTGCTTGATAGTTTAGTGAACCTCATCCTGATCATCTAGGGTACACATCCATTGCTTGAATTCATTGATTGATTGAGTAGTCTGATTGCAAAATACATAGAAACCTGGGGCTAGGTTGTTAATCAATGAAACCCTAATTTTAAATTCAATTAAGATTGATAGGATTGTTTTAAACCCTAAACCTAATTCGATTTTCTAAACCCTAATTTTTAAAATTGAATTGGATTGATTGCTTAATTGCTTGTTTGATTGATTGATTGATCACTTAGAAACTGATTACGCGGATTGATTAAACAAAACCAATTGATTGCTTTGATTGTTTAAATCAAAACCGACCACATGGTCTTAAAACATAAACCATCTAAGGTTGCTAGATTGAAGCGATCATATAAACTCGTTAGGTTGATAGATTGCATTGCATAAATTCTCATACTGCCCGTATGGCAATGCATCATAATCATAACCGGCCATAGTTCATTGAATCACCATTGTCTTGATTGCAATTGAACTTAGAAACCCTAATGATAGGTTTATAAAATTCTGAATTCTAAAACCTATGATCATATGATTCAGATGTCAAAAATTAATAACTTGGAATATGTGGCCCTTAATCTATCTGGAGATAATTACCTCCAATGGGCGCTTGATACCAAAATCATCCTAAAGTCTAAAGGACTCTGTGAAAGTATAATCGATGACAATAATGTCAATGAGAATGATAGATACCGAGCTATCCTTATAATAAGGCATCACTTGGCCGAGAGTCTCAAGGATCAGTACATGACAGTCGAAAATCCTCTCGAACTCTGGACAGAGCTGAAAAGCAGATATGATCACCAAAGATCGGTGATCTTACCTAGAGCTCGTTATGATTGGACACACCTCAGAATCCAAGATTTTAAATATGTGGATGAGTACAATTCCGCACTGTTCAAGATCGTTTCAAAATTGAAATTGTCTGGGGAAAAGATTACGGATAAGCATATGTTAGAGAAAACCTTTTCCACGTTCCACACAAGCAATGTGTTGCTACAAAACCAATATAGACTAAAGGGCTTCACCACTTATGCTGATCTTATTTCTTGTTTGCTCCTTGCTGAGCAGAACAATGAATTGCTAATGAGAAACAGTGAAATGAGACCTCCAGGATCCACACCATTACCTGAGGCACATACGACTAATGCTGATAGTGAGGCGAACCACGTCCATTCTAATTCACACGGTCAAGGCCGTAGGTGGTCAGGACGTGGCCGCGGTCGAAGTAATTACGGCCGCGGTCGAAGTAATTACGGCCGTGGTCGAGGCAGCCCTTATGGTCGAGAGAATGGTCGAGATAGAGTCCAGAATAACTCGTATGGTCGAGAAAATGGACGAGGCCGAGGGAATCATTTCAAACCCTCACAGCCGACCAAATCAGTGTGCCATAGGTGTGGAATGAGTAATCATTTGGCAAAAACATGTAGGACTCCCAAACACTTATGTGATCTATATCAAAAAAATTTAAAGGGAAAGAATCCTGAGGATGATTCACTAGAATATGAGACTTCTGATTGTCTCAAAGATGATAAATAAATTCGACATCTGTAATCCTTGATTGTTTTTATTAAAACTTGTTTTGGTGTTTGACATTTCTAAGATTCATTTCTATAATGTCATTTCCATAATTGTCCTTTCTGTGTTATTGATTGATAAATGACAAATAAAAGGATAGTCAATCTAATATAGACCACGGCTAAAGGCATTGCCTAAAAGGGCACAAATTTATTCACCCAATAAAAGACCCATTGAGTTATAAATACTTAAGCATAGATGGTTTCCGCATTGAACCAATGGAAAAAGGAAACAAAAGCTCCTTTCAGATTATAAGAAAATTGCCTAAAGCCTTATAAGAAAAGTGGTCAAAGACTATACATATATACTCTGATCTAGACTATGCTAAGGATCAGTATGATAAAGGCAAAAGCCATGGTATCATGAATACCCACGAAAATTATACACTTTATGGCATTGACTGGATTAGCCATCCAAGTCCAAACGTGATGCAAAGAAAATATTACAAAGGCACAAAGAGTTATCCCATAAAATCTCACGTTGTGTAACATGTGCACAAGGGAAACTCATTAGGCTCTATTGTCCCAAGCACCACGTGATTATAGTATGTCCATGAGGGGGAGTGAGGACAAACCGTGATCCATGAACATACAACAATCACGTGTGACAAGGTCCATGACCATGGTAAGACGGCCAAGTTCTTTCAAATACAAAGGCCACTACCTAATGCTTGAGGACACATGAACTTACATGTAAGATTAATATGCATCATGCCATATAAGTGAGCATATATATTCTCATCTCAGATTAAGGGTCATAAACCAGATATATACATAAACCATCTTAAGAGAATCTGAATATACCACCACAGACATATGTGCCACTTAAGATAGAACCTCGGAAGAGGATTGAGAATGAGAATATATGTTGGATGAAAATGTATTTCTCCCACGAGTTTTTAAAATTTCTTGAGCCAAACATGGGTGATCTAATTAGTGGCCAAGAACACATATTACATTGACCTTAGTAATCTGATCATCCAACATTAAAAGGGAGAAAGTTATAAGCTGGTAAAGAGAAAAAGAGAATGGTATTAACCATCATTGTCTTGGCAAGATCCTCGGACTAGTAAATATAAGACGTCCAAATGATATAAAGGCTAGCATAACTAGATGCCAGACACATTGACCCGAAAAGTCATACCAGCTTGCACCAATGAATTCGTTTTCCTAGAAGAGACACAATCAAGTTGCTACAAAGTCTATATAAAGATAGACCAATATGTTCCATAAGAAAAGGGACGTCGGAAGGAAAGATAAAGATGCATAAAATGATAAATTCCCGAGGTCATAAAGGAAACCATCCCAGACATAGAAAATGGTCGACCAAAATATAAGATACCATACAATGGAATTTGGGATGCCAAAATCCATGGTACTTAAGGTGATTTGGGACGCCAAACACCATTATATTAAAGGTCATAAGATTGCAATCAAATTATATTATGTCTAGAATACAATGGAAGGCAGAAAGGGTATCGATACCAATGATATACATAGCGCATACAAGGTAGCACTTGAAAATAAAACGAGGATCATGAACCCACGTGTGAGTACTCATACATATACAGTTAAAAGAAAACGTGGGGTTTAAAGAAAGATTTAAGGAATCTATATATAAGAGATGGACATATTGGCCATATAACATCATCTGATAAACCAGTGGATAAATGGGTCTTGTGAGATATAGGATATGACCATATGATCTAAGGTATTCATATTCCTACTTAAAAGCATTTAAAGAATGGCTTGATTACACAAGGATTCTCACAGAGACCAAGGAACAGATTATAAAATGATATAAGATCTGTGGTGGATGCTACTACAATTCGAAATTGATAATGTCTGGAAAGAAATGATGATGTAGTAAGAAATATATTAATCACTGGATAAAGATAGTAAAGGTACCATAAAGATGAGAAAAGAAATTCTCAAAGAACAGCTTTGTTCCTTAGCTGTTTATGGACTGATGCAAAGCAGTTGCATATAATATGGTCGACTGAGTAATGCTAAGTAAAGGAGTTCTATAAGAACAATCTAAAACAGTCCATATATTCATATAAAAGAAATTCCTTGTGTTTATAATAAACCAACTTAAAGAAAGTTGATTGGTTTCAAAACGATATAGTTATCGATTGATTATGATCATAATATTTTGGATCATAAGATTACGTACTATATGGTTGGTCTATAATTCAGTATATAATAAAAGATGGTCGAGGGAAATGTGAATCCCACCATCCCGACCATAACGGCCATAATGGTCATGGTCGAGAGCAATGGCATGGGTATAGTCGACCAAACGGTCGAGCATACGGCCGCGACATTAACAGAATTGTCCAAGGTCCCTATAGCCAAGTTGATTACGGCCAGGGAAAACTTATGAACGACCATGTGACCAATTCAATTAAAGGTCAGGAAAACTAAACATGGCTGATCATACGGTCACAAGTATTCATACGGGCAAAGGCCCATACGACCAAAAGTGTATGGTCGAGGTACGATTTATCATATGGCAAATGATCGATATAATTATGAACGACCATACAACCATATAAGACCATAATGGTCAAGAAAGAAATGATTATGGTCGTGGTTAAGTAAAAAGGTTGCGGTGTATACACTGAACCACAAGACCCGAGACCCGACCACGAATGCTAAAGTCGTTGGCCATAGGAGCCATATAGACAACCATTGATAAAAGGGACGACCATATCTATACCAAATGGGTATACTGATCCATCAGCATGCATGTAAGTATGCATAATTTAAAATATAGCTGATGATAAAGAAAGGTAAATAAAGGTTCTAAGGAACTAATGGTAATCATAAACATATACTTCGTTATTTACAAGGAACGAAAGGTTTAAAGTTTGTTTTATACTAACCAAACTAACCAACCCAAAGAGGGGTTAACTGGTTTTGCTAATACAGGTTTTCAGGTTTTATATTTGTTCCGCATAAAGGAAAATCATAAACAAGTTATGAATTTACTCATGGAGGCACTGCAACCTCGTGGAGATTAATGAAACAAACAATGGTAACAACATCATCAACCATCAGGAAATATTGACAACACATGAAGCAAGTAGACAATACGGTCGATGAATCAAAGTGTTACAGTCGATGGCAATTTAACCAAGGATCGACAATTACACATAAAGACGATGCAACTTACAACTAAAGACGATGGTGTAAGTTTGTGACCTATCATGAGAGATAGAAAATTCGTGAAGATGATTCGTTAAGGCAAGAGACAAACATATCCGACCACATTGTGGTGTACAAGACAACAAAGAAGTTCAAGTGGTACAAGTACGGTCAAGTGAGAACTCAGCCGATCTATTCACCAAGTCATTGCCAACCTCTACGGTCAAGAAGCTAATATATAAGATAGGATTGAAAGACATCCAATGAGGTACAAAACAGGGGGAGTAATACGGTTGTACTCTTTTTCCTAACTATGGTTTTATCCCAAAAGGGTTTTACTGGTTAGGTTTTAACGAGGCAACATACCAAACGTATTATGAGCTCTATATGGTTTTAACATCCAAGGGGGAGTGTTATGAACCAATTGATGTGGATGCAATAACTATGAGGATTAGACCGAACCAGACTCGATCAGAGGTTAATATGGATCCAACCAGAAAAGAATATTCCTCGACCATAAAGGAATATACCCATCGGCCATGAGTGGATAAGATCAACCAAGACTTTCCTTTTCCTTGTTTGATAAGATTTACCTTTTCCATGATTATCTAGGAATGTTATCTTTCCATTTATCTTAATGACGGTCTAATGTAATCCCTATATATAAAGGGCATCCATCGATTGAAATCAATAAGAATCACAAGTTTCCTCATTCTTTTCTTAACATTAAATGCATTAAATGTTGTATAGTTAGCGAATTATAAGGTAGAAATAATTAGTAAATGAAAGGGTGCACAACATTTTCAAATAATTTTTTGGGAGGATTTCCTTTTAATAATATACTAGATTTTAACCGAACTAAAGCGCGGATAATTTTTTTCGATGAAAAATTTATATAACCATTTTTTATTTCAAGTAAACTTGAGCATAAAATATATAACTTGAAGTTCAAACCAAAAAATCTGATATGTACCTACCAGTCTAAAATGTCAGAAATACCAGAATAAGTCTTGTAGGGTGATACAAAAGATATACGAACTCAAAGTGTTATTAGCCAAACCCGAAGGGGTAACCCAAAATCTAAAAATTCAGAACAAATCCAAAAAAATCGGTTTGAATGTCTAAATAATCAAAAATATAAATATGTACTTAAAATATTCAATTATATATTTTTGAATGATATCTAAAAATAAGTATTAAGTTTTAAATAAGTAGTTTAAATATTCAATTTTATATAAATAATTATTTACTTCTTATGTTTTGCTTTAAAATTTTGGATTTAATTTTAGATATATCTAAACCGAACCAATATAATCCAAATATGAATGACATATAGTTACTTTATGAATTTTAGGATGTGGTACAAATTAGAACCAAAATCAATACGTTATATCTGAATCTGATATGTACTTATTAGACCTAGGATATGATATAAATTATAACCAAAATTCAAAATATATAACATGTATTCCAAGGTCAAAGCCTAACTTAAAATGTGTTATATATCTTTCAATTAGTTTTATTTTTGATAAAAAAACTACATGTTTGTTGGATAGTCAATAATAATATCTTCCATTATATCATTAAATATTCATAGTAGCTAATTATTAATATTTATTTTATCAAATATGCATATATATATATATATATATATATATATAATTTTAATAATCTATCTATAGGAGATATTATGTATCTGGAGATATTATGTATCCGCTGGAAGACTTCTAGAGAAGTCTTCTCATTAATATTTAATGTTTTGCTATTAATTCTCAATTGCAAAAGTAACGCAGGCAGACTTCTGGCGACGCTGAGAAGACTTCATGTTATAAAAAAGAAGACTTCTAGAGAAGTCTTCTACAAAAGTCAAATTTCTGACAAATTTTGGTCAATTGCAAAACCAACCTGTTTATCCGAGAAGACTGCTAGGGAAGTCTTCTCGGTTTTGCTTGTTTTTTTTTGTAATCAAAGGAAAGTTAGAAGACTGCTGGGGAAGTCTTCTAGTCAAAACACGCAAAAGGTCAATTGCAAAACTAACCTATGCATTGACCAGAAGACTTCTCTAGAAGTCTTCTTCGCGAACAAATCTGAAAAACAATATCGATTTCATACCTTGGACCGTCAGATGACTTGCTTAGGCTTCTCCAAGCACACAGAATTTCAATACTCAAGCTAACAATCCGTTACTCTATGAACATTACAAAGTTTGGAATAAAAATCTTGGGTTTTTTGAATGATTTTTTAAGGAAAGTGAAAGACATGTGGCTTGAATGCACAACAAATGAGATAGTAAGAGAAAAATTCGTTTTTTTTGTCATTAAGACCTTCAAATTGGTTGTTCATGGTAGTTAGGGGATTGATGGCAATGGCAATATTGTAAATATTTAGTGAAGATAAGGATGATAGAGTAAAAGACTTATTTAAAAAAAAAAGCAATGGCATTTTTGTGAATAACTCGGAAATTTAGGGTGAATAAGGCAAATAAAAGTTCCAAAAAATGGTGGGTTAGTTTTTCATTTGAGTTGAAATTTTGAGTCACTTTTGCAAAACACCCTTGTTTAATTTCATTTAATTATATAAAATTAAAAAAGATGCCAGAGGATACAAAACTTGTTATCAAATCTTTATTATTCAAAATCATTAATTATCATATATTTTGTTAACCATATTAGATAATTACGTAGTTTTTATTTAAGAAAAAATAGAGAATATTCTTTTATACACAACTAATTAATGTGATAGTTAATTTAATAAAAAGTATAATACATGTTTGGATGGACCAACTTATTTTTTTTTTGGATTCTAAGAATCATCGTAGTGATGATACGCGGCTACCAAAATATGTTGTAATGCTTAAGGATTAATATATAAGGAATGACTTGAGACCATACCATATGGTTTGAAAGAATAGTTGGAAACCAAACCGATAATCTAGCGTAACAACTTAGCGAGTTTTGATATTTTTTTCTTCAAACAGCTATTCTATTATTCAAACTTGAGGTGGTCTTGGAAACAATATCAAATAGAAGAAAAATTGTAATATAGTTCTCCATGAAAGGATATATTAGCTAATGAATAAGAAGACACATTTTTTAGAACGAGGAATAAAAACAATTGAGAAATCGGAGAAATTATTCTTAAGTCTTGACAACTCCTTCAGTTCAGTGTAAAAGTTCGGTCATGCTCTTGGATCTTGAATCATCGAGATTAAATCCTTACTATCGGTGCCAAAAGTCTTGCACGTCGATAGTTGTAGCATGCACTCTAATGCCTATGAGAGAACCTTAAGTTTCGAGTGTAGGGATGAGATCCTTTTGAGTTGTTTTTTTGCTCCCAAAAGTTTAATTACTCCTTTAGAATTTTTCCATGTCCATCCACAACCACTGAAGAGTGTATCATGTTTCCATGATCCATCTATCATACATCTCTCTGGTGTTGAGACATGTTCAAGAGATTGTCGCTCCACTGGAATTTCTTCATGTTTACTATTAGCTTCAAACCAAGCATGAGATTCTGATTTAGCGCATTTGACAGTTTCCAATGGGTCCCTATCTATCCATCTAAGTAACTTATCATTCCTAGCTTCCCATATATACCATATTATCCAAGGGTATGAGTACTTATCCAACTCAGGATCTTCAATATCATTCTTTCGCCAGAATAGATAATCCATATGTGTGTATTGGCTTGCACTGGGGAACACCAAATGGTGGAGATGGGGTTGCTGCGAGAGACCATGTTTGTAACTCTGGCGGACATTCAAAATGTTATGGTTAATATTTTCAATCTCTGCTCCAAATCTAGGACAAGGATTATTGAATCGCATATGGCGATGTGTTATGTTATTGGTCACAGCTAGTTGTCCTAAGATTGTTTGCCATATACAAGCTTTATTCTTCCAAGCAAAGACTTGTAGTTTTATGATACTAGGTTCTGGAAGTGGCTCCAATGTTTCTCTGTTGAGCAAATTTGTTGCTACCCAGTAGCCTTTTTTGAGAGTGTACTTGCCGCTCTTTGTGTAACTCAAGCAATACTTGTCTGATGATGTCCTTGACTTATGACCAAAGATCGAATCAGTGAAATATTTTATGCAGTGAGGTAGTTTTCTAGTAGCTCAGAATTCCATATTTTTGGGTTCCTTATTAAGAGTTCACTTACTGGCATCATCAGATGAATCACGAGTGCAATAAGCCTAGTCGGTCGTGAAGGTAACGTTGGTATCCAAAGGTCTTCCCAAATTGTGATCTCATTCCTGAGTGTACCTTTTGTCTGATTCCCAATGATATTAATGGTTTTGTTTCCATTATGATTGTCCATCCATACGAGGGATTGGTAATCTTTTTTAGTTGCAAAGGCGAACTACAGCTGAAATATTTTTCCCTCAAAACCCTTGCTAATAAGGAGTCAAGAAATTGCACTAGTCTCAACAATTGTTTTCTTAGGAGAGCAAGATTGAACTCATGGATCATCATTAATCCAATCTCTCCCTCTTCTCTCGATCTGCATAGTTTTTTTTTCATTTTATCGAATGTATACCTTTTTTAGGTGGGTTTTAGCTCCATCAGAACTGTGCAATAGCACCAGCTAAATTCTCACATATTTCTAGAGGTATTAGAAGGATAGACATAATGTACATAGGTAGAGCCACTAAGATAGATTTTTTTAGAATCTCTTTTCCTCCCCTTGATAACCAACGTCATGTCCAACCATTAACCCAATTTTGTAGTCTTTCTTTCAGGAAAACCAATAGTTTTTGTTTAGAGCCACTGATATCCCCGGGGTCCCAAAATAAGAACTCATCCCTCCCCGATTTGTTATTCCTTTTGAGGTTTTGGTTTCATCCTTCACATTTTCGGGTATCTTCTTACCAAAGCGTAAGGAATTTTCCTCATAGTTAATGCACTACCCTAAGCTTTCCCATAAATCTTAATTGCTTTCATGACTTTTTCGCATCCACTGGGCTCCGCCTTACAGAATAACATTCATCAACAAAGATGAATGTGATACTAGGGCTAGCGCGTGAGACGCACATCCACATTATCTTACTTTGATTCTCTACATGATTAAGAAGGCTAACCAGCGCTTCTTTGCATAGGATAAAAATGAAAGGAGACATAAAATCTCCTTGGCATAAACCCCTCTTAGGGGGCAATATTTCCTTTTGGTTGACCATTGAAAAGAACATGATAATTTACTGACGATACACACCAATTATCCATTCAATCCACAAGTCTAAAAATCCCATTTTCTTTATGACCGCACTGATAAATTCTCATTCCAATAGGTCATAAGTTTTATTCATGTATATCTTTATCGCCGAATGAGTTTTGATTAGGATAACGAAATGATATATTAATATGAACCAAAATTGATAATATGGTAATTACTAACAGGTTAGGCAAGATAATCACGTATATGTCAATATGTTTAAAGAGGCTTGTACTAGAAAGTATTGAGTCATATTTAAATTATCAATGCATGTCATCTTACCATATCACATTTTAGAAACAATCAAATTGCAATGTTTTTAGTTAATCTTATTCTCAACTGACATTATGGTATTACTGTATTAGGTGATATAAGCTAAAAACATATTCGAAGAAAAGGAAGTAAAAAATGTTTTTTTGTTGTAAGTAGAGAAGAGAATAGAGGAATTGGGGTGTATTATTCCATGAATAATGAGCTCCTTATATAGGGATATAATAGCTTGGAGACCAAGTAGAACATGGAGAATAAGTAAACTTGGAAATCAAGTAAATCTAGAACATTCCATAATAGACATCACTAATATATTCATAACACTTCTCCTGTATGTCTATTATACTAAAGTATTTTCAAAACGCCGTAGATGTCTCCTCGTTAAAAACCTTACTAAAAAAATCCAATGGGAAAATCATGGTTAAGAGAAAAAGAGTGCAACGCGTAATGACTTGCCCTCATGTGTACATACGTCGAGATCTTCGAGATGACGCAATCTGATAAGGTGAACTAAATTCTTGAAAGTAGCACTGAGTAACGCCTTGGTGAATAAGCCAGACAAATCATCACTTGGACGAACATGTAGGATACTGATATTGCCATTCTTCGATAGTGTTTAAGTCTTGTATGATTTTATCACTTTCTTGCATTCTCTCTATCTCAAAAATTTTAGAACAATGATAGACTTTATTTCTGAAATTGTAACATTCTCATTGGATGTCTATCATTTGTGTATTCTTTATTGTCTCGTTAAAACCTTGCATGGAAAAATCTTGTGGGATAAAAACTATGATTAGGAAAAAGAGTACAACCACACACATTATCACATTTATTCCCCTTGAAGAAATATCTTCAGGATGTCCCTTCCAGTCAAATATTTCTCTTATGAGAAATGAGCTTCAGTAGAAAAAACTCTTTATATGTCTTTAGACTTCTAGTCCATAAATTTACTTTTGACATAGACAACAATCTCTTGGTCTATTTGGACTTCAAGCCAAATATCTTTACATACACTTGTCTAATCAGTTACGAGTTATTCAGTTCTTATTATAAAGTTGTTTTTATGACTTTCTTTATTGTCATCTAAAATCACATCTTTCAGTCTCATAAAAATTAGTAACTTTGCTCAAATAAAACTTTAAATATGGTACTTCAAGACCAAACATATATGAGCATCTTAATATAAAATAATTTAGGGATCTTTTAAGATAACATCTCATTTTTAGATCTTCAGTTTGAAATACATACAAATTCTTCCAAAATATCATTTTCTATAACTCCTCATGAGTTTTGATTATATTCAAATCAATGGTTCTTTTGATATATAATCTTTAGATAAATATGGATGATGTATTTATTAACCTTTAATATTTCATATATCCCACCAGATTATAGAATAGCTAAAGTTCCTGGGAACATGATTTTGATATCATCAATCCTTCATGGATTTTATCTTTCAGAGATTATCATTTTTCTAGTGGGTCATATAAATTAAGTTCTTCTTTTATTGCCAGACTAATAAGGAACTTGAAAATAGTTGCATCTACCACATGAGACTATGTCTTTTCATAATCAATTGCATATTGATTTTTCTTTGGTGCAACAACTCATTTATATCCCATTTGTTCTACATTTTTTGGTGTATGGACTACTGGTCAAAATACTTCTCTCCTTCACGAGAATTTATATCTTTGTCTATTATTTCTTTCTAATTTGGTCAATCATTTCTTTATGTACACTTTTCAATAGACTCTCTTTTATGATCCTCTTTCTCCTTCATCATATCAACTGCTACTTTACATGCATAAATATCATCGACGTCGATTTGCTTATCGGTTCCATTATATTTCATACATGACAAAACTTATTGAGATCTCTTCATTTTCTCAGGTACCTGAATTTCTTTCAGTCATGTTTAACATCTCTCCTGGAGATCATTCAAAAACTTTGTATCCTCTTGGCCATTGTTAATTTATGCTCCTTTTCATTTACGAGGATTCTTATCTTTGGAACCAATATATCTACAACGCTTCAGACGTAACTAGCAGTTTAATATTTTTCTTCTAGAACAACAATTATATTTGGAGCATTTACAGCTGGTATATGTGACTTGATCACTCTATTTATATGGGTCTGTAAATGTGTCTGGCAAATGCTTTACTAAGCTCTAATTGAATTATCTTTTGGACTTCTTTTTGACGTTCTCTTTCGTCTGAGGATCAATAATAATTCATATCAACTTCTTTACTTTTCCAGCTGTTTATTTTTTCCCCTTTATGGTGGAAGTACTGTTTCACTTTTAACATTCATATCGACCATTACTTATATCCTTCAGGAATGACTCTAGATTCTTAAGTATCAATGGAGATTCATATCCAACATATATTTCCAACCTCATTTGAAAACTCATCTTAATTAAAGCTATGTGGTGGAACAACTGGAATTTATATTGCACATCCAACATTCTTAGATGAAATGGTTGGTTTCTGACTCAATACCAATGTGGGGAGAACTAGTGATTACTTATTGGCTTGATGCAAACTAGTGTTGCTCAAACTCTTTAGTACTTATCCCAGTGAATTTTCCATAGCCTTAAAAGATTTTAAGAAGTGAATTCACCAATATTATAAAGATGCATGGTAGGTGATCAGTCCACCAACATCTCCTTTATTTATGCCAATAACTTTCTTTAGCTGGTGAAAACCGTATTACTCTTTCATCTTGTAAAAAAGCAACATATGTCAAATCATTTCAATGATCCTTCTGGTTGTTCAATGACTATTCCACATAAATCTTAAAATATCCTTTCGCCTCATTACTGAACCAATATGGTCTAACTGATTCATGCCAAGTATTTTGTAAACTTCTGGTTTACTATATATTTATCTCCATTACACTAATATTTATGTAGTACAATATATAAAATGATGTATATACTCTCTAAATTACTTTTAGAGTATTAAGAATACTTGTGATTGAAATGAATTTAACATTTCATTTCCTTACTGTCTCAGAATTATTTTTCTCAAAATTTCATAGACTTACTTTAAAAAAGATTCATCAATCTCAGTTTAGTTAGAAAATTTCTAGATGTTTCATTTATATAAAATATGAATTTCTCTAACTCTTCCCCTCAAGATGATAACACTACAAGTTTATCAATCTTGAATGAATCTCATTTTTGAATTAATAAAATACCTTATTTTGGTAATGTATTCTTTCTTAGATCCTTCTAACTTTTGAGACTTATAAGAACATAATGCAATAAGGATTTTAAATTGCATTCTTATATGCAATAAGATTATGTACTCCTCTGAAGCATTCATATATATCCTCTTCTTGAAATTCTACAAGATTTACACTTCCTTTTATTTTATTCATAATGGTTTTTTCTTTTATCTTATGATAACTTAATCATATTTCTTACCATCTTTATTTTCCCAACTTCAGATCAGAATATGAGTTCTAAAAAGAAACTCTTTGGTCTTGACCATAACAACACACACATATATCCACATTTATGTCTACAACCACTTTTATTTTCATTTTCCTTACCAATATTATTTGTGTGGTTTTTCTTTCTCAAAGTGTCAAATTCTCTTCAAGAGAATAAATCATAACCATGTTGACGTGATTTATGATCTTACATCAATAACTCATTGTTTTTCTGAATCTAAAGGAGACAAAATACAAGCATGTATTCTTTAATATCTTTGCATCACTGATATTCTCTTCAGGAATATTTTACTTTTAAATTTAGCATCCAACATAATTGGGCTTTATTTACAGACTTCAAGTCTTGTAATCTTTAGATGCAAAACACATAATGAACTTTAGGTAATCATATTTAAGTGATTATACCTTTCTTTGGATTGTTCTCCAAAACTTATGGATCTTTTAAGACCAAACCTTAAACTTAGAACTCTCGTTTACACAATGTTAATAAAAAATAATAATAAGATATATTTACAAGTTATGTATCTCGAATAAACCGACTTCGTTTTCTAAAAAGATTTTTTTTTCTATTATTACATGTATATTGCATGCACTCAATCATAAGACTTTGTATGCGCTCATATATGTATATAATATATTACATGCATTCAACTGTAACACTTTATTACTATATTATATGCATTCATATATATTACATACACTCAACCCTAAATTTTAAACCAACGTGCAATATCTTATCAAATCTAGTAAATAATTATTAACCTATGAATCCGATATGTATATTTTATTTATCGCATAAAATATCAAGTATAAATGCAATATAAGATGTTTGTTAACAGTGAATGCGATCAATGAATAAATTCAATTAGTAATTATAAATCAAGGTTGCCAATATGAAATTATGAATAAATGTGAATTAACAACCTACATATATATATATGTCAAAAATCAAACTCGTGTATGTGTAAAGTGTTAAAATTTAAACTTGTCACTAAATGAAGAAGCATCGTAATAACTCTATAAGAAAATAAATAATGTGTGATGACTTTCAATAATAAAATATAAGCATCACATATGATTAATAAAGAGAATATATACGATTGAGCATTAGCTTATAAACATCGACAAGATCTCTTTTCAATCGAATGATTTTCTTTCCTTGAAACAAGGGTAGATCAATATTGTCGACTAAAGCTCCTAAGCTCATACTGTGTATGAATCCATTGTTATAAATCATGAATTGATAATAAACATGATTTGAAGAAGGATTGGATATAGACTAAAAATATAACATAAGAAAAATCTATACCTATTAGCTTAAGATCGCTAAAGTTTCGTGCTGATAATGTGTTGTAAGTAGAGATGAGAAGAGAGGAATTGGTGTATATTATTCCATGAATAATGAACTCTTTATATAAGAATATAATAGCTGGAGACCAAGTAGAACTTGCAGAATAAGTAAACTTGAAAATTAAGTAAATCTAGAACATTCTATAATAGACATCACTAATATATTCATAACATTTTTATAATTCTATTTTTTTCAATTAATAGTTCTTTTTTGTCACAGAAATTTCATTTAACTAAGAAATAGAAAATTGGTCCAAAAATGGTTCAATTCCTGAAGTCCATTACACAAATTAGAAGGCTTGAAGAGCAGCTTTTGCTAAAACATCTGCTAAAACGTTTTCTGATCTAGAGTTCAGAGAAAGAGATTAATGCAAAAGCAGAGGAGATCGATGGGAAATCTTTCACAATTCCGATGATTTCTTTTGACTGGACAACTAATAGTTCTATTCATTTTATTTTGTGAAGATTCGGAAGTAGGCCGACATTTAAAAGCGTTACTAACTTAGTAACTATCATCCGTCGACAAAACCCCAACCCCACACCCCAACCGCAAAATACAGATCTTGAAAAAATCTCTCTTTTTCGACCCCAAAAAATAAAAAATCTCTTCTCCCAGTAATTAAAATCTTTGCAAAATCTCAGTCTTGTATCCAGATTCTCCACAGAAAGCGATCTTAAAGGTAACCCTTGCTCTTAAATTTGCCAACACTTTTTGGGTTGATTTTGTTCAGTATTCTACTTTCATATCAGTTTGAGTCAAAGCATTATTCTTCCAGTTTATTTGTGATCTAGGGCTTGACTAACCTTAACTATCCTTGTTCTTAATGAGAATAGCTATTTAAATATGTTTTGTAAGTTCGATTTCCATTAGTATTGTTGATTGATGTTGGGCTTAGCTTAAGTTTTAATCTGCAGTGAGAAACCAAGTTTATTTTATTTTTTGCTAGAGAATGGATCAACAAGGACAATACTCGGCTATGAACTATGGCTCAAACCCATACCAAGCCAACCCTACCGGTCCGGACCAGGCGGCGTATCATCAGATCTACCAGCAACAGCTACAATCCTTCTGGGAGACGCAATTCAAGGAGATTCTGATTTCAAGAACCATAGCCTCCCACTGGCTAGAATCAAGAAGATCATGAAAGCCGATGAAGACGTGCGAATGATCTCAGCCGAGGCACCTGTCGTGTTCGCTAGGGCCTGCGAAATGTTTATTCTAGAGCTTACGTTAAGGTCCTGGAACCACACAGCGGAGAACAAGAGGTGGACCCTGCAGAAGAACGATATTGCGGCTGCAGTGACTAGAACCGATATCTTTGATTTTCTTGTGGATATAGTTCCTAGGGAGGATCTCCGTGATGAAGTCTTGGGTGCTATTGGTGGTGATGCCGCCACAGCTGCGGGTTACCCCTATGGATACTTGCCTCCAGGAACTGCTCCAATTGGGAACCCGGGAGCTTATCCGCCTAACCCACTGTACTCCATCTTTCAAAAGTTTTCTTTGAAACCAAACCTGATCTCACTCTTGATGATTGTTTTCTGTAGTAGTCTTTTGGTTCGAGAACCTCTTCCTTTGGATGTGGATGTGGATGTGGATCCGAACCAGAAGAGAATGTTAACAGAAAATATCAGACATAAACATTGTTGTAGTTTGATGAGTTTATTCATATGGATATATGTAACACCCGTCTCCTCCTCTCTTGAGAACGGCGTGCTACTAGTGATAAAATATCGAATTAAACCGATTTATAAAAATATCAAAGAACATATATTAAAATATTTAATAAAATAAAAGCGGGATAAATCATTTTTAAATTTAGAAAAAGAAATAAATTATACACAAGATAAATCATTTTTTTACATTAAATAACAAGAATAATTCATATCAAAATATCAACTAAAACCGAATGAAAACCGATATAAAATACGACGATGCCCAAGACACCAAACTGTCCAGATATCCGACTACTCCTCATGCTCACCTGAAAGGGGAAGAAAGAGGGGGTGAGCAACAGGGGAGTCACCCAGTGAGGTATGGGATGCTAGACACGCAAACCGCTGACATGAGTAATAGAACTCCCACTATGGAAGTTTAGCTCTAACATGAACAAACACAATGCCTAGAGCATCACACAAAACAAACAATGCGATGATAGCATACCGCTAGTCCATACACCCCGCATTTCCTCATAAGGATATACATACTCTGCGTCGCTAGTCCAGTATGTCTCTGTACCCCCGCCCATAACCATCTGCGTCAGATGCAAACGTCTCTGCACCACGCACCACACAACAATCTGCGTCGATAGTCCGAACGTCTCCGAACCCCCGCCCACCACATCTGCGTCGATAGCCCAGGCATCCCTGAACCCCCGCACACCTCACATAGTCCCTACCGAATATCTATATATATATTATATTTATATATCATCAATTAACATCACACAATCCAATCAAAGTTGAATCCTCTAGACCCCTAATTCCGGTTTACAATGAATTAACTAACTACCAATCACGACTCAAACAAACGGATCATGCTTTGAAATCTAAACTACAATAGGAAGAATTCTACACCAGTACGTGATTTACGGAATAGACCCTCACCTTAGCCATGATCGAATGATCGGAAGTGAATCCAAAAGTATAAGACATCGCTTGACAACCTTGGGTTTCGACATCGATCTCAAATTATGGCCAGTGTCACACCATATTGGATCAGAAAAGAATAATGGTAAAACATAAGACATGATTAAAACAAATATATAATTAATAATTAATCTAGGATTAAAGATTGCTTGCAGCTCAAGGAACAAGGGAAGAGACAACCCATATGTATGAGTTCTTTCACGCTTAACCAGATGACACCAATAAAGATAATTAATTATCGCATGAACAACACGTAAGGGAAGAAAAGGTCTTACGTTCATCACATGTACATGGGTTGACGAGAGGTGATGAGGGTGACTAGGAGTATGCGACATGGATCTCCGGTGATGCTCAACTCACGGTTGCATAGTTTCACTTCCGGCGATGTTGGGTCCGGCTTCACCTTCTCGCCTCGTCTCAGTCATGCTCATCATCTAACGGATCTGACACCATCATGGACGCATCGGCACACGTATGATGGCATTGGCTGCTCCTCCGGTGGTGCTCCTTAAACTCCGACATGCCAAGGTTTCTCCAGGACATGGAACGAGAGTGGTGGTGGCTATGGTGGTGGAAAGTGAGAGAGAGAGAGAGAGAGATGGGAGGGAGATGACGGATCATGAGGCGTGAAGGAATGCGGCTAGGTTTTATGGAGATGGAGATGTATACGACTTATATAATTGCATACACGGTTTAGATAAACCACAAAGGAAATTGAATTGGGTTTATACTAAATTAATTAAAAGAAAAACAAACCAATTCGGTTTACAATATTGGATCGTTACAACAGTTCAATTGGTGACAGCTTCTCTGTGGGAGTGTTGTTAAAGGGTGAGGTCTTGGGTTCGAGTAATGCCAAACGCACCAATAACCCACCTGTGAGCCGAGGCCTAGGGTGAATTCGGGCAGGTTGTATCACAGGGGAGGGGTTAGGGTCGGTACACTGCAGGGCCGGCTGATCCGCCCAGTTGTGGGGTAGGCCGTTATATAAAAGTCGACTTTTTTTGTGACAGCCCTCCCTGTGGGACCCAGCTGGCGCTGCAGCGCATCGACCCTAACCCCTCCCATGTGATACAACCTGCCCGAAATCACCCCTAGGCCTCGGCTCACAGGTGGGTTATTGGTGCGCTTGGCGCTACTCGAACCCAAGACCTCACCCTTTAACAGCACTCCTACAGAGAAGCTGTCACCAATTGAACTGCAGAACAATTGGTGACAGCTTCTCTGTAGGAGTGCTGTTAAAGGGTGAGGTCTTGGGTTCGAGTAGCGCCAAGCGCACCAATAACCCACCTGTGAGCCGAGGCCTAGGGGTGATTTCGGGCAGGTTGTATCACAGGGGAAGGGTTAGGGTCGATGCGCTGCAGCGCCAGCTGGATCCCACGGGGAGGGCTGTCACAATATATTTATCAGTTTGGTTCGTGTTAATCTTTACCCAGGCCGACATTGAACTTAAAAAAAGCTACCACTCGATAACTATTAACTATGCCGCATCCAAAACCAAAAAGAGATGATTCCTGTGTTTTGCTAGGATTACACAGCGTGTTTCTGCATTTTTTCAACCCGATCTCGTCAAAAATCCTACCGTTTCAGTGGTATCGGAAAACTCCTTGTGATGGACAGGACCAGGGAGGTGAAAGAGCTATCACCTTCCATGCCCCCATTTTTTTAACCAATCTCTTATGGGTCTTTCAAATCCCATATGTCCCTATTGTTTTAATGAAATATGGAACCTCGATTTTACTCTTTATTATTTTTTAAATAAAAAATATCAAATTTTTAAATTTTCTAAATTTAAATTTCAGATACTACATTATACTATATTGTTTTATTTAGTTGTACTAAGTTATATTTCATTTTACTGGGTAATATTGATGTTTAGTTATACTGAGTACTACTAAATGTTACATGAGTTTTACTAGGTTATACTTAGTGTAGTTATACCGATATCTACTGAGTTATACTGGTTATATTGTGTGATTCTGAATACTACTCAGATAGTTATCCCGAGTTATACTGGTTATACTGTGTATTACTAAGTACTACGAATTAGTTGCATCGAGTTTGACTGAGTTAGTAATACCGAGTTATACTAAATTCAGATTTGAAGATGAAATAAATAAAAATAGAAAAATACTTTGAAATCGAGAATAAGAACAATACAAATCCTAAATCTCTAAATATGGAAAATAAGAATCCAAAGCAAAAATAAATCGATCAAACACCCATAATTGCTCGTCAGATTAGGCAGAGTCGTCTTTGTTGTTTTGAACAAATCTGAATCGCGAGAAGAAAAAAATCGCCATTGCTGTCATTTACATCACTTACAACGATTGATGCTACTGTTTCCATTACTTGTTGACTTACTGATGACGGTTTCCATCATCGGTGGAGCTTTCATCACCTGCAACAAATCTTAGAGAACAAAGAGAGAGAGAAAAAGAGAAAGGAGAAGAGATAATCGCAGAGAATAAAGAGAGAATAACAGAAAGAAGAGAGTAAGAATAAAATAAATTGTTGGCATCTCTTTTTAGTATTAAGTTAAAGGGTAAATATCTAATGACTTAATTTTTTTATTTAAAAACAAATCAAAACAACATTAAAAATAGATTGGATCCTTTGAAGATTGCTATATGAGAAATAGGGGTAATGAAAGATATGTCTCGAGGTGAAACGAAACAGAAATATGATTATGTTTATGCATACCTCTAAATAGAACATTCCCATTGTTTTCAACTTCAAATCTAAAACATCATCCAGTACACACACATGATGGGTCAAAAGACCAACTTATTAAATTGAGAATATATTAAAAATTACTCACATCACTTTTTACACCATGAAGCTATACACAGAAGAGATAAACATCGAAGTATTAACCAATAACTATTAGTCCCATCACCTGTTTGCCTTATTTCTAGTTTTAGGGTTTTATTACGGTTTATCTTTATTGCTGAAATATGAACTGCTAAAGTGAATCTTTAGTATCATTCATCCGAATTGGAAAATATAAATCATGTGCCAAATGAACAGATCACATATTTTTGACGCAACCCTAACTCCTTTCACTCAATTATTTCGTGTTTTTATTATCTTTGCCAAAAAATTATAAAAACATTCACGTTATTAGTTATAGGCTACATCAATTTTGCAATATGTCCACTAATATTGACATGACGTCCAACCATTTTTATTAATATTTATAATGTACGGTCTAATAATCATTTATGTAAAATAAATATTATTTTTAATACATTTTTTATATTAGTAGAAGAAAATAAGTTTCAGTAAAACATATGGATCCGAAGAAATCGAACCAAACTTGATCTGAAAGTAATACTAAACATAAACTAAAATTGATTACGTACTTAGATATATATAAATTTTTGATATTTGGATAACGAGACCTGAATCCAATTCAACCTTTAAATATTTTAAATACCAAAAAAATCTAAATCATAATTATAAACTTAAATATATTTGTTATTTTAAATCTTATATCTATTAGATATTCAAACATATGAAAATATCTAAATATTATTAAAATAGTCACAAGTAAATATCTTAATAACAAAAAATGTTCAAAATACTGAAAATATCTATATGTTCTCCATTTAATTATTTAAACTGTGCTAATTTTTATGTAAATTTTAAGTATTTAGTTTTACATTATTCAAATTTATTTGTTTTATGTTTTTTTTTCTCATTTTGAGGACTTAAGTATATTTAGATTTTTGTTAAAAATTACATAGTTGGAATAGATATTCAAACTTAAACCGAATCAACAATGATATGAACCAACTCTAAACCAAATTCAAACTAAAATTTGTAAATATCTGAATCAGATTTAAATTTCTAATTCTAAAAATACGAAATCTGAATAGATCAACTAAACCCAAACAAATATCTGAATGTCCATCCTTAGGAAAAGCTATATGACAAATTCCTCAGTACAACCTAAAATAAATAATCTAATTAAATGTTTCACTACCTAGTACTATATTGTTTTATTTAGTTGTATTAAGTTATATTTCGTTTTACTCGGCAATATTGATGTTTAGGTATACTGTGTTATACTGAGTACTACTGAATGTAGTTACATGAATTCTATTGGGTTATACTGAGTGTAGTTATAACGATATCTACTGAGTTATAATGGTTATATTGCGTGATTCTGAACACTACTGAGATAGTTATACTGGTTATACTGCGTATTACTAAGTACTACAGAATTAGTAATGTCGAGTTATACTAAATTCAGATCTGAAGATGAAATAAATAAAAATAGAAAAATACTTTGAAATGGAGAATAAGAACAATACGAATCCTAAATCTCTAAATATGGAAAATAAGAATCCAAAATAAAAATAAATCAAAGCAAACACCCATAATTGCTCATCAGATTAAGCAGAGTCGTCTTTGTTGTTTTGAACAAATCTGAATCGCGAGAAGAAAACAATCGTCATTGCTGTCGTTGACAACACTTACAACGATTGATGCTACTGTTTCCATTACTTGTTGACTTACTGATGACGGTTTTCATCATCGGCGGAGCTTTCATCACCTGCAACAAATCTTAGAGAACAAAGAGAGAGAGAAAAAGAGAAAGGAGAAGAGATAATCGCAGAGAATAAAGAGAGAATAACAGAAAAAAGAGAGTAAGAATAAAATAAATTGTCGGCATCTCTTTTTAGTATTAAGTTAAAGGGTAAATATCTAATGACTTAATTTTTTATTTAAAAATAAATCAAAAAAATATGAAAAATAGATTGGATCCTTTGAAGATTGCTATATGAGAAATATGGGTAATGAACGATATGTCTCGAGGTGAAACGAAACGAAACAGAAATATGATTATGTTTATGCATACCTCTAAATAGAACATTCCCACTGTTTTCAACTTCAAATCTAAAACATCATCTACCACACACATGCTGGGTCAAAAGACCAACTTATTAAATTGAGAATATAGTAAAAATTACTCATATCAATTTTTACACCATGAAGCTATACACGTAAGAGATAAACATCGGAGTATTAACCAATACCTATTAGTCCCATCACCTGTTTGCCTTATTTCTAGTTATAGGGTTTTATTAAGGTTTATCTTTATTGCTGAGATATGAGCTGCTATAGTGAATTTTTAGTATC